>JAOXYB010028068.1:0-15347 GCA_028565635.1 Phoronis ovalis
GCATTTATTATAGTTTCCGATAATTCGTACACCCATGTTTTCGGAGAATTTTGTATTTCCCAAATTTCGTACACCCCTCAAAATTAAAAAAAATAATTATTTTAATTTTGTACGAATTTGAGAAGAATTACCGTATATATCCAAAATAGCATTTAAATAAAAGAAGTATTGACACTTTTTAGGGACTTACATGATTTCTTTTGCTCATATGTGTAATATTATACATCCAACTATTATGATATTTTACAATAAATTATATTACAATAATAATATGCAGAAAACAGTCTGGAATACAGACTAGTCAAGTTACAAGAATTTTTGAGAGGGAGATTTTTTATAAATTTCGATTGGTGGTCTCTCGAAACAAATTTTGGTTTTCTGATGTTGTACTTTTCCTGGTCTCTGGTGCATCTCTGAACACAGTCTAAAGATATTGCCTTAAAAAAATGGGCATTCAAAAGTTAAGGAATACAAGAGATGCATTACAAAAAAATAAAGTAATTTCGTTAAGTATTAAATACTTAACGAAATGACTTTATTTTTTTTTTGCAATTTGACTGAACACATTTAAAAATGTGTACAGTCAAATTGCAAAAAAAAATTCCCAAGTTTTTTTCATGAATTCAGTTCAGTACTCCCTACCATTTAGAATTAAGCAATAGTCAAATCCAGTTGTGATCATCTTTCATATTCAATTTAATATTTTAAAACTGTTTATTTCACACTTAAAAATAATCTTGTAATCCATACTTTATAAAGGGGACTTTACAGGTTTCTACCAGGGATATTTTTACCATAATCCAAGATCAATGATCTGATAATTATGTGCCTGACAAGTGTTTAGCTTGAAAATGTTTTGTGTAGTACACTAGACTGACATCAGTCTTTAGAAGCATTGATTAGAGTTTTTTAATAAATGAATTATAGTACATAAAACAGTTGCTAGAATAAACTGGTAAGCTCTCTGCCAATTTTGCCTACAAAAGCTGTTTATAATGCTTAAAGTTGAATACAGTATCATATGTGTGTATTTATGCTTTATATATGTTTCTAACCCCCAGCAATAGAACAGAATTCCAGTGATTTTAATACAGACATCTGGCAGTCATAGTCCAAACCTAATGTCTCTGGGATTAGTGGGCTATGTAAAGCTAGGAGTTAGTCCGCTATGTAAAGCTAGGAGTGCCATATATTTTTCTCCTTTAAATTCAAAGCTAAGACCGGAGACTGCCAGATTATTTTGTCCTTTACATAATAAATTTTTAGACAAATCTTTTGAATTACTTTTTAGGAAAATTATTTTTTTAGAAAAAAAAAATTATCTTAAATTACAAAGCCGACTAACATTAGTCTAGTAGTACACCTGCTCGTTCAGTTAAGAAAAACAGCAAATGTTACAGACTGTTTCTTACTTTTAAATTTAAGATTTTGTATTGTGGCAAATTCCCAGCCTTACTTTTGCAGTCAGCTTAGGTGCACTCTGAATGAATTGTTGTTCAGTAATGTCCAAATATTGGTCCATTCAGATCAAATTTGGTGGCATGATGTAATAATACATTGTTGACTGGTGTTCTATTCTTTACTAATAATATTTCATATCAGAGACCCGCGTAATTATATACAGGTATGCTGGGCACAAAAAAAATGAAAAATCCCTGCCCAGGAGACGAATTTTGAAAAATACCTAACCCTTGAAACTAAAATCATCAAAAAACCTACTCCTTGACCAGAATATAATGGAAAATATCCCTGAAATCTTCTACTCAAGGAAGAAGATTAAGTATGCAAACTCGGAAGTGGATTATATTTTTATTAAAGTAGATGTTTTAAGTTCTAAGGCAGTTTCCCGGGCACTTTCTTTGGCGGTTTCTTTGAAATTTACGAAATAACGTACGCTTTAAATCGGAGAGATAGATCTTGAGTTAGATAGCACTAGATGACAGACCCTTGACCCGGACAAGGTAAAATAAATAGCAAAAAAGCATCCCTCGACCCGGACGCTGTGCCAAAATATAGACCCCTTGAGCGCCGAGCATCCCTGTCATCACTTTATATTGAGTGACCCCCCCCCCGGGATCAGAGAGAAGATGCTTTGAAAAGAAATACAGAAATGTGATTTTAAAAAAACTAACCACAATGTATCAGCAGATGCATAAATTAAAGCTTGGTAATGCTATCAACTGTTAGTATTACAAATAAATGTTTCACATCTGATATTATCTTGTGAATTCCATTTGCCATATACTGATATTGTTTGGCTTGTTAGTTGCAGTTGTAGATTATTGTGTTACTGTTAACTGCAATCTTTATTATTTTCTCTAGTGTTGTTGAATTCAGAAACTGTATTGACACTTTTTTTGCAACAGTGACTTGTATAGTAGTATATATTTACAGATATTACTAAACTTGATACAGTTGAACTGGACAATATTTTTTATACAGTATAAGGGCTTGTAATTGTATTACGGTAATTCTTCTCAAATTCGTACAAAAAAATTTTTTTTTTTTTTTTTTAAATTTTGGGGGGTGTACAAATTTGGGAAATACAAAATTCTCCGAAAATACGGATGTACGAATTCTCGGAAACTTTAATAAATATGTAAAGCGGGTGTACGAATATGTGAATTCCGGAAAAATATATTTTGATATTTTTCTGTTGATCATCGTAAATCGGGGTCAAACACTACCAGTATGGCAATGCAAGAAATCGACGTAAACAGAATCCGATCAATCAATGACAGAAATAGCTAGTAGAATACCTATGGCATTATTATATAATAACCATTTTTCAATACTTGATATGTCAAATAATAGATACTTTGTGGTAGCATGCAAAGTACCTGGCTTCTGCCGTTCTGGCGGATGATCTGGCGTGTTTAAAACTTAGTGTTTGCTATGGAGTAATATGCTTTACTAATCTTCTGGAACAACCTAACAAAAAAGGTGCCGTCCCAAAAATGTTTTTGGCTTTCTAGAAAATTATTTTTTGTGCTCTAACCATGAACATGCGGTTTGCTTGAAATAGACCCTCGAACACTTATGTGATAGAATTATCAAGTAGAGTTTTAAATCAATAAATTTTAAATAATTATTTTTATTTTGAACTGCATTAATTATTTTGTTGATAAAATTGGTCTAACTAGATCTAAAAAAATATCATATTTATGCCTGACCAGAAGCTGTGAGATTTAATTTTCATGGTGGATGCCGGCCCGGGGGGGTACTCAAGGTATTATTGCCCAGTTGAAAATTTTGGATTTGGATTGTATACTTTTTATTGTATTTCTTTGGATTGCTACCGTAAAGAAATTCAAAAATTTGGATTGCTACCTTGTGCTTACAGCAAATAGCGATCAAAATATTGTTAAATTTTTTTTCTATCTAATATTTTAATTGCGATTGCTCCTGCGAACAGCTTAAGATTAAAAAGATTGACAGAAGGCATGACTTGTTATTCACGGCCCGCCATAGATTAATGAATCACTCAGTCTGAATTTTTTTGCAAAAAATATAGTTTACATTAATTTTTGATATACTGAAATTGTGAACTCATATTATGTGTACGAGCGATTACTTTATCCAAACAGGGAGACAGAACATTACGCGAAAATGCTGATATTTGGTTAATACTTGACCGCGATCCCGGTTGACAAAGTCATTGTTCTCAGCCGTGATTGGCTGTTTTTTTATGATTTGACACACAGGGCCAACCTGAAAAGAAGTCGTCGTATTTTGAACACGCTTGCGAGAATGTACAGATTTAAATTCATAAAATACAAAATATCGACTGAAATTAGATTTTGTACGAATTTGAGAAACCCCAAAAAATCCAAGAAAAAACTAGGGGTATGAATCTAGAGAAACACCAAATTCTCAATTAACTTTCTCCACATTATTTCAGATGCTAGCATTCAAGCAGCAGACTCTAATAGTACTAAACAAACCTTTGTGCCATGTAAAGTGTGTGGGGATAAGGCATCAGGTTACCACTACGGAGTGACTTCTTGTGAAGGCTGTAAGGTAGGTGACTGTCTCCTGTAGTTGTTATTAGATATCTGGAGATTGTCTAACAAAGTCTATTGAGTTATGACACGAAATAGAGGGTGAATCAATTGATGGAATAGCCCTGAGAACATTCATGACTTTATTTATTTCTGTTTCATACTGAGATGCAAACTACCTGTCAATTACACTATAAATAAATCTAACTTCAGGAAGCACAACTGTAGAAAAAGAGATAATTGAGTACATATATTTTACATGATATCTAGAAAAAAATTCGAAATATAACACTTATTTTTTAATTTTGAAGATTTGTCATAATATAATTTCTATTGAATGTTTGCTTGTTATTATGCGGGTGGGGGGGGGGGGAGTTGGAACACCAATACATAAGATGTCTGCATTCATTCAAAGCAAAATATTGAGAGAAGTTAATGTTAGCAGAAACTGGTAACTCACTGCTGTACATTGCTACCAAATGTTACATCTTGCTATGCGATGCTTCTTCTGGATTCATCATGTTTCTAGTATTGTCATCCCGATTCATAAATTAATCGAAAGTAAATTTTTTATCAGATTATTCTGCGATAGTTTATGAGCCATGCTGAAATGTGTCACTTAATGATATAAAGTGCTTAATGATATATACGAACTGAAGTTAGTTACTTTTGAATAAAATTTAACTTTTATTTGTAAAACATAGTAAGTGATCATTATCTTTACCCAGTATCAAGATCTTGCATCAAAATGCATTAAAAGTATTCACTAAAATGAGTATTTGACACTTTTTTGGATTTTTTCTGCTCATATGTGCAATATTGTACACCTAGAGTTTACTGTATAAAGGTATTACAATAATAATATACAGAAAACAGTCTGAGACTGCTTCCATATGAAACAGTGATTTTGTATTTCAGTATTATGATGACCATAATAACACTTGTAATCTACAGATGCACCACATTTTTGAGTGACCATAAAAATTGCTGAGATACTGTAGAGAGAGAATTAATCATGGTTAAAATGTTTTTCATTTAGGGGTTCTTCCGACGAAGTATACAGAAACAGATAGAGTATAGGTGCTTAAAGGACGGGAAGTGTATGGTTATACGACTAAACAGAAACAGGTGCCAGTATTGCCGATTCAAAAAATGTCTTGCGGTTGGGATGTCTCGCGATTGTAAGTATTAATTTATTCTGTTTTATGAGCTTTCAACTCCATCTGCTGCATAGTAATCCTGAACAAAATATAAAAAATAGTTACAGTAGTTTCAGACGGGCACTTTTAAGACATTAATTTTCTAATCAACTCTAATAAAGCGAGTATTGTTGGTTATGTGAACGGTAATATTTTTATTAGGGGCTTTAAAAATTAGCCCATTTCAAGAGCTGGCTAATTGATTTGTTTTTCATTTAAATCAATTTCTTTCTGTTCATTTGTATGCTCAACTGATAACTTAAGCAACTCATTTCTTGCATTTGGAATATTTGTACCTCCAAATACAGAAGAATTTTCCAGTTTCATTAATTCCATTTCCTGCATGTGTTTGTGTGTACGTATGTAGTATGTATGTTGTATGATGATACTTTAAATAATAGTGCTTCCAAGTCTGAAAGATACCTTTCTTGCACAATGTTATCGGATGTGTTCTCTATTGTTTAGCAGTGCGATATGGCCGTGTACCAAAACGATCTCGATCCCAGGATGAGCAACGAGTAACTACTACCAATGCTGGTCTAGACCAGGCATCTATTGAAAGCAAACAGTTGGCTATATATGATATTATTCTAACGATCTCACAAGCGCATCATGCAAACTGCATTTCCACAGAAGATAAAGTCAAACTTGTATCCAAGTCTCATTATTCTTTGGTAAGGATCTCAGTTTTATGCTTTATTTATTCTTTGTGTGATTATTACTTTTTTATTATCCTATAGGTAATTTTTTCCCCTGAAAATTAACACTTTAAGATGAACATCGAAACAGATGCAAGTCTTTATCAAAAACTTATAGTAATGAGTAATGTATTGGAAATTTTCTTGACAAAGTTGAAGATTTCTTCATGTGAATGGTTGGGAATTTGTGGTTAATAAGGATTCCTAAACCACCAGCACTAAATTGATTAGACAATAAATCAAACATAAGCAGGCATTAGCTGGACAATGAACTCTGGTTGTCCATGTTATGTAATAGTAGTGTTTGCATTTAATCCCCCAACAGGCAGCTGAATCTCTATGGGTATATTCATTATATTGTAATTAATTAAATTGCAAAACCTTATTTACCAAGGAAATTCATACCCATGTCATTAATTATGGTAGTAGTAAGTTAAAATGAGCAAATATACCTCTGCCTATAACATAGTAAATAAATATGAATACAATGGTGAGTTAGTGCCACATTAGTAGGTAATTCATCCTATGTTCTGTCTTTTCTTGCTTTCTCATACAAACCTGTATGTTGATGTGTAAATTTCTCATCAATGTTTGTTACCTCTATATTGCTGTATTATGTACTTATGTTCAACATTTATTTAGTTGAAAATGTATAACTTACATGCCACTATACAGTATTATATAGAAATCAATCAGGAGAAAACAATACTAATAGATCTGCCCACATATGAAACCATCAGATCTGTCCAAAGTAATGATGCACTGGTATTGAAATACTATAAAATTGTTACATAATTACTTATTTTAGCAGATATGCAATTTTCCAAGGATGAAGTAATTTCTTTTGCTTAGTATATTAAGCTTTACTGTCAGCTCCCGGGGGGGGGGGCACTTGACACAAAAGTTGGTAGATGTGTGCAGCGGCCCAGGCTAAAAAACCCTGACCCTGTGGTATATAAAGGTCACCTAAAATATACCCTGTCGTAAATGAAAAAACATGAAACATATACCCTGTTGTAATTAAATAACTCTTCCGAAATAGATACCCTGTGTAAAATTCACTTGTAAATTATATACCCTGTGGTAAATAAATTTGGTAAAATTTACGAACCTTAATTGTTCATACTTGTCATAAATGCGTTTTCCAAGAAATACACCTTGTGGTAAACGAATATTTTTGGAACATATAGCCTGTGGTAAATATCTAACAAGAAAAGTATACGCTGTGGTAAATAAAGTTTTGAGAAGCGTTAAAAACATACCCTGTGGTAAATGCGGGAGCTGAAAAAAGGGGGCCTATTGGGCAGCACTTTGAATGACAGTACCCCCCAGGTGTCAGCTATCCAGCTGAGCTTTTCTTTAAATCAGATATTCCAGTTTTTCCTAACAGTAAAACAAACACAAGGTCTCTACAATTGTAAAACTTTAAGTTCTTCAGAATGACCAAATGAAATCCATATATTATTTCTTTAAATAAAATTTGTATCTACAACCCAGAACTATGTTTGAATGATGCAGTTAGCTGCCAAATCTCCCGGGGAGCGCACACGAGTCAAAGGGTGCCGCACACGAGTCAAAGGGTGCGTCCACATGCATGAACGAAAAATTGTGTGATTAGGTATATTTTTTTACAACCAGGCAAGTTATGCATTCCATTTTAAGGGTATATATTTAGCTAAATATTGACAAATAGGGTATTGTTTTCAGAATGTAGATATTCCCATGTATAAATCCAGTATTTCAGATACCTTCATGTTATAATTTTGATACAGAGTATTCCCAGATATTAATTATAGTATCATTTCTAGAAATTCTGTCAACTGTTCAATTTATTAGTGTTTATTAGTGTGTCAGAATCAAAATTTCTACATTCATAGTCACGTCTGTTCCAGTGCGAGTCCTTCAAACCTGTTGCTAACACCATTGATGGATTAGAGGAACACAGATGTGCCATGTGGCAGAACCTTGCAGTTCAGGTTACACCAACAATACAGAGTGTGGTCGAATTTGCCAAGAGGATACCAGGTTTGTAAATGTTGTAAACATAAATGCAAGCCTGTCTCTTAATTCAAATCTACATATTAGCTGGTAGCACAGTATGGAGAAAATTGGCTTCATCATCATTAATGCTGGTGACATCTGGTGAGACATCACATATGCTAAATCTGACTTGTTAGTGTTTTTAATGAGTTCATGTCTTTTTTTTGGTAACCATTATGAAGAAAATATTGACTGGTTTTGTGTAGAAAATTGTATGTTCCGATATATTGCAGGTTTTCCAGAGTTAGGCCAAGATGACCAATTGATACTCATCAAGTCAGGATTCTTTGAAATGTGGTTAACAAGACTTGCTCGATTATTCAATGGCGAAGAAGCAACGTTAACATTTGGTGATGGTAAAATCATCCCCCGAGCAGAAATGGAGATAGTTTACTCGGTATGCCTCTTTATAATGTGTTGTTTTTTCATGTCGCAATTGCTCATTTCAAATCATATTGCTAGTTACCTGTCACTGTGTTAAGAACTGTGCTTGCTGTTACATACATAAATTATATTTATCCATTTGAAGTGTCAGGCCTCATACTTACTAAAATGACGGGTTTAATATAATTATGTCATACATTGTAGCGCGTTATATGGGCATTGCCAAAAGTTTAAATATATCGAATAACTGCTGTCAGATCTTGGTTCTACAGTATTTTTTAAAATGTTAGAAAAAATTAAATCGATCAATGCTGATGTGCTTTATTTTAGTCTCAGTTTGTTCAAGCAATGTATGACTTCGCACAGAGCTATTGCACCCTACAGCTAAATGACACAGAAGTGGGGTTGTTTACAGGGATTGTTCTTTCCACGCCAGGTATAAACTTTGAATCTTGAAAAATATTAACTTTTGTCTTTAATCAATGCAAGTGCTTAATGCAAAATCATTTCTAAATTGTTTCAATTTAGATCTATTTGATGTTTTAAAACCTTTTCAGTCTGTGAAGATCTCATTGTCTACAAAATAGTCTTTATAATGTACTTGTCACTTATTTAGGGACATTTCTCGCTTGCTATCAAACAAATTCCAACAAAAAAGAAAATTTTCCACTTTGATTTATTCTGTTTAGATCGAGCTGGTTTAGTAGATAACAAAGCTGTGGAAATTATTCAAGACCAACTCATTGAAGCCCTGAAACTACAAGTAACACGGAATCATTCGCAAGAACCAAATTTGTTTGCCAACATTTTAATGAAGCTACCAGAATTACGCACTGTTGGTATGCAACACATGGAACAACTTCAGTGGTTTAGGTCGCAGTGGGCTCGTATGAAACTACCACCTCTGCTGTCAGAAATCTACGATATACCTAAAGGAGAGGAAGTCATCGCACAGGGATAATATGATTAATTTTAGGATCTTGTCTGCAATATGAGAAATGTTGTTGGGAAGCAATTGTAATCTGGTTTGTTTGTTTTAAAGAGCTGCATTGTAGCTGACTGTTGATTACACAAAATTGCTGCTATGAGATAAATTAGTGAAGAATAATAAAGAAAATTTATTAGACTTACGTACAGTTGTAGAGTGGTATATTTACTGAAGAAACTGGAATAAAATTCCAGTGGACAATCTCACCAGCATTTTATCAATGCTAAGTGGTATAGAATCGAAGTGTTCCATCAAAAATAAGAGTACTTACATTATTTTAAAATGTAGCTATAAATTGGAACAAACTGAAACTTCTAGAAAAGTATTTGCTCTCATATAGGGTTAAGGTGCCATTTTTACTTTTTTATCAACAAGTGAAGAGAAGTTCACATAGCATGTGACTCCAACTTTTTCTATCGATGCAATGATTTCTGATATCACTTGGATTGGAACTATTTATAAGCCTGTTGCATGAGGTACATGGTTGTTATTATTTCAATCAAGCATACTATTTTTGCATGCATCTGTGATGAAGTGAGATATCTCTGATTTTACAGCAATAGTATACTATTGTATATTGAGGCACGTTCACCATCACTCTGCTATTTACTATAGTGGACATCTTGGATCAAACTGTGTGCTCAGTAAATGTTAAGAGCTCTTTAAAAGAGTGTAATATGTCTGCTGATGGTTTGGCTTTCATTTTGTGGAATCAGTGTGCCAATAGGTAATTTATTTCTCAACTATTGTTGATAACAAACCTTTTATAACAAAACGTATCCACTGTTTGTTTTGAACACTTCCAGTATATCTTCTGATCGGGTAATAGAGTAACTCATGATTAAAGAAGCACGAATATTGCTGTCAAAAATGAAATTTCAATATTAGACTGTTATCCTCAATGTAGGATTAACCTGTACAGATTTTCACTGCCAACATTTGTCTTTGTAGAACTTAATGGTATACACATAATCGTGAAGTAAAGAACAGACTGCCTAGTTACTATTGTTCAAATAATGTATGATGACTATTTGTTAAATATTCTTGAAAAGGTGCATTAATTATTTACCATTTATAATAGTAGTTTAGAAAATTACTAAAGTTGCACATAAATATAGAAAACAGATAATTTTATTCTTATAGCATTTTTTTTTAAATACAAAAAAATAGATTTTTAATGTGCAAGTAATCAAGTTATAACATCAGATTATTACTAAACAACCCTCATTGCCTTCATCCGTTATCATCTATGTCATATTGCCTAATAGCGTGTCACAGAGATTACTAAGATTATAGTTGCTAAAGAGGAAAATTATATTTTGAAAGTGAAACATTCAAAGTGCTACAGAAGGTTATGATATAATACTGAATACAGTAAAATTCATAAATCACAAATATTTTTCCGAATTTAGGCGGTAAATGAATTTGTAATTCATATGACACTACAAAAACCTGAAAAATTGCGATACCTGAATAAAAAAATAGGGTAAAAGTACATGATTATTAACATTCTGTTTTATGAAATATTAAATTTCAGAGGTAATAAAAATTGTCATCCCCTTCAAAAAGTAGATTCCATTTAACTGTAAATTTTTATTTCATTATGAAACAATTATTGCATATGAAATGCAATTATCTTTAAAAGGTGTGTACAGTATTATATTGTGTATAATGGCGACATAGTTACTGACCATTTTAGCACGATTCACAAATCACTTTCAGTTGATTTTGCTGTTTTATATGTCTTTGAAATAAGCACAATTGGTATGCTAATTGTGAAGATCACAGACCTCATCTCAGTGTTCAAATGCTGTGTTAATGTTGTATTACATAGATTTTGAATATGAACAGAAGTAGTGTAACATTGGAATAACAATAAATGTTGTACGCGTAAAATTTAGCAAGCAGCAAAAGTGAAGTAATAGGTAATTCATTTGTATTTATCTATCCTGACGAGTGAAAATAAGCAGTACAGACTCCTAGGGTGGGTTTCTCGAAGCTATTTTACGACGTGCGTCCGCCTTAAAGTGTATCGTAGGTCTAAATTTAATCAAAAACACATCGCAATCATAGAGTTAAGTTGCGATGAGTTTCTAGAAACCCATCCCTGATCCCAAAAGTTTGACTTGAAAATGCTCCGGTGTACTGAGTAGCACTTGGGTATTTTTGCTATCAGTATTGTTTACTTATTACTGCCACTTCCATGTGTATGTGCCATACTTTTAACCTTGGTTTCTATTTTCTGTTATAAAAATGTTATTACCAAGAAATTAATACTTTGCCTCTGACTGATGGTACAAAGCTTATAAGCACCCTTACTGGGTTGAGACAAGTGTGTCGGTCTGGTATTCAGTGTTACTGTAGCTGAGAAAAGTGTGACCAACAAGTTGGTATAAGAAATGGTCATGTGAAGGGATATGTTTGTTTATTTTATATATTGACAGCTAAACTATCTAGCCAAAGAGTCGGTCCGTTCCTTGTTTAATTTTCTCTACAAATCACTTCAATATATCATAAAACTGAACCATTCATTGTTTGCATAAGCTTAAAGAAAGTCACTTTTGTATGTGCCTTTTTACTTACTTCCAAGCTCTCATTTTCATCTTAAAAGCTGCTTTTATTATATGCTGTGTAAATGCTCATAGGGCTTACCTATAATTGGTATATAATAAAATAAATATAGTTATATGTATACATGTATGTGTAGATGTACTTTTGCAGAAAGTTAGTTTCTTAGATATTTTTTGTTTATATCATAAATTGTAATATCTGAGTAGCATCTATGTACAAGGGGAAAATTTAAATAAAGGTTTTGGTATATATTCAATAAAAGATTTTAGTTTTAGTTTTATTGTCCCTAAATCCAACTGCAGAGTTGGACAAATTGGTCTTGAAAATATGGTTTAAATATTTGTGCTAAACATGAATATTGATCTTCCAGCATGAACCATAGTTCTAAACGGAATAAACCTATTTCTCACAGCACTGACACAATGTAGCTGCATTGAAGAGCATTTGAGCAAGAAAATAATTTGTGCTGTTACAAAATCAGATGTTGAACATGAGGACTAGACTAATGTTGAGATATTCTATGGAGCACAAGAAACCAAAAGTGTATATGTAGCAGTAAATCTGCAATTCAAGTGAAAAAGTTGTTTCAGAGTATTGTACTTATCATTACTAATGCAGTTAAGTTTTAATTAACAGAAACTTTACACCCAAAATATAAAAAATTATTTTATAAAAAGAATATGTATCTATTTATCTACAATATTTCAAATTCAGTATTCTCCATTCCTCACAATTACAAACAGTACAGTTACTATTCAGCAATATCAGACCAAAACTCTTAGTAAACTAAATTTCACATTTAACGTATTAAAAACCTGATCCAGTGAACTACAAATTAAATATTTTGATGCCAGTAGTAAATAAAATATGTACAAAATGAAAGATTATGCTACATGCATGTTCTATAACAAACAAATTACGTTAATATCTATACAGGAGTAGCCATGAACATTCATCAATTACCTACAATGAGAAGCACAAAACAATGGCTTTATAATTCATTGTTCTTTCACCATTTATTTACAGTATGTAAAGATTACTACTACTATAATAGTTCTTGGTCATACAAATCAAAGTGTTAATAACATACAACATCGATTTTCTAAAATAGTTTTAAACACTATCATAAGTTCAAACTAAGACACAGCTATCAATTATATATGCACTGGAAATGATTTTAGTACGTAGTAAATGTTTAGCAATTAAAACAAATATAACAATGCGGATTCGAAAATAAATGCATTATGGAAACTTCACGAACCAGTGCAACATGAATTGCGATAATGCTATTGGACAATTGTTAATTAGGTGCAAGTCAAAAACAATCTGGTTAACCAATAAGATCAGAAGTAACCTTAACAAAAACGACACCCAAGCTGTATTAGTTTTGCCAAACTAAGTGATACATAAACGTCAGTGTGAATTTGAAGCATGTATTCCTGGTGAAAACTATCAAACAGTATATCCTACCAAAGTGTAATGACAGAGTGCATGAAATGAGACTGTCATTTCTTACTAAATGAAGGATTGAAGACTGCCGAATGAAAAGAAATCTGCCTTCAAGCTTTATGTAACAGTATTTAGTTGCATAAAAAGCGATGTTAGGCATGCCATTCAAGAGTGCAATATATTATAGAGAATTGTGTTTGTATGTTGTATGTGGAGAACATTGGCTAACTATCAGACTAATACAATGCTACATTGTACATAAACTTGAGATCACTTTATAAGTAGCGTATATTAAAAATTGTTTACTTTTTGGTACATAGATGTGATGCCCTCATCAGATAAGCACACACATCATGGACAGCTTTTTGACTTCCTTTCTCAAAAAGATAATGAGCCTGCAACAAGATACATTCCAGACACAACACGACTAGTATCAAACAAAATACCACAGATCGGCATGCAACCTAAGGTTTCATGATACTAGACAAAGCTTCTTGTGTTTTATCAATGGGTGCTTTACGGATTATCCCTGGTCTCAGAGTTTCTCTGACTTTCTGCAATTTCTTTTCAGCACTTTCGCTAACAAGTTGGTTCAGTTCAGCAGCTGAGTAACCAAGCAAATTTCGTAGATCACAAACAAATTTGTAAACAAATCTTTTTCCATGAACCTACAAAAAGAAAAGAAACCAACCAATAGTTAGGTTGCGTACTTTTTGATTTCCTTACATATTCATTTTGGTTTAGCAAAACCATACTGAGACACCTTTCACAAGGTGAGAAGGAATAAAAACATATCTGACATGATAATTCTCAGATCCAGGCCAGCTGTAACTGATCCTTTTAAATTGCTTTAAGATACAAAAAAGCAAATTTTCCTAATATAGTAAATCATATATTTGTAGGTTTGAACCATCGATAATAAATACATACAATATGAGCTCACCTTTGCAATCATATCTCCATCATAATAGTACCGTAGTGCTCGACTTAATTTCTCATAATTCATAGTAGGTTTGTTTTTCCTTTCACCCCATAGTCTAGCAACCATTTCAGGATTGTTGAGTTTAAATTCCCCATTGTCTCCAACCCACAGGATAAATTCTTTGTAATCCTTGTCAGTAAGTAATTCTAACAAGAACTGCCACAGTTGAATTTGACCATTATTGCCTAAGAAAACAGAGAATGCACATTACATGTAACAGTAACTCGTGATGTTACTTCTGAAGTACTGCATTTTTCGGCCAGTAAGTCGATGTGGAGTATAAGTCGATTTGGTTAATTTTTCCATTTTTCTATCCTTTATTCACATTAACTTGAAGTGGAGTGTAAGATGATCATGGTTTTGTATGGTTCAAGGGAGCATAAGTATCAAATTAAAAAAATAATCCCAAGAATAGGGTTGCAATGATGGTACAGTTACCTTAATTATCACTCAGTATTCGATGTGGGTTATGAAATCGTGGCTATTTATTCTCGTTATAATCCTTAATTATGATAGTTAAATGAGATTGTATGATTTACTTACAAGTAATTGTTCAAGGACATCAGATACATGTAAAAGTCCAAATATATTTGAAACTGTTTAAAAATGTGTATTCCATCAAATGTTCCATTTAAAGACATGCTTAGTTTTATCCTGCTCTCAAATATAACAGCATGATTTCTAGCATTATCTCCCACCAGGTAGCACTTCTGCTACTGTGATGTCTCAAATGGAAATGTATAGACTTATATGGCATAAGGTCACAATTGATGTAACCACAGTGGTGGCGAAGTGGTCTGGCCCTGCGAAAACCTTAAATATATGATTTTTTCTTTTTTCCTCCTTGCCCCTGGCTTTTTTGGTTGTTTCTGTTTGAGATTGTACAAGAGATTGAAACTAATATTAGCTTTTTAAAGTAAAATACACCAAAATTTAATGGGATTATTTGAGCTAGGGTAAAGCTATGAATTTTGTCAGTTGTTAGGTTGCATTTTCCTGGGGGTAGCCTACATAGTGGAATAGCAAAAAATGTTG
>JAOXYB010028079.1:0-15340 GCA_028565635.1 Phoronis ovalis
AAATTCTGCTTAATTCCTTTTTTGTTCATAATTAATAAGCCCGTATATAACAAATATAAATATGTATACATACATTAATATTACAATCCATTGTTCATATCATTAGTCTATTAACAGGAAGTTTAAAAAAACAAGATGTTTTTATATATAAACTCATTACATACTACTAGGTCTAATATTTTGACTACTATAAAGCCCTCATAATCCATGAGGTATGTTTACAAAATATTCTGGTGTGTGTTGTCTGATCGATGCAGATATCATCCTGTTTTGTTGAACTTTAACAAAAATGGTACTTGTGTTTTCTAATTAATGCTTTTCAGGCTATAACATGCTGCAACTTAATTTATCTTATTATAGTCAATTAATCAGCTGGTAATACAAAAAGATCTCTATGTTCATTCATGAGCAGGAAATTTGCCCTAGTTGGTACTGTATTATAAATGTATGGTGATGATGCTGCATAATTTAAAATATGTACAAAAGAGTATTCTCCTCAAACCACTTTCACATTATGCCTAAGAAGCATACACAAATAGCAAAGAACCACAAAGCTTGACCAACAATTATGCTATATTTTTCTTAAATCCATGCTGCCAGTTTAAGCCCAGTTTATAATATAGTTCACACTATTATTTAGAAAGATCCCTGGATTAGTATACTTTATTTCTGCTGAAAGCGTTGTCACAAGGGGTACTATATAAATGTATCTAGGTGTTTATTGATCATTTCCATAATGGTACCTGATCTAAGGCTGTAAGTACCGTACCCACTAATATCCCACGTAAAACTTGAAGCTCTGTTGTAATACAATAACAAAAAAAATTTAAAAACAACTGATTTTATTGTTACCTTTAATCAATTAAATTCATACATGATAACACAAAATTATTGTGAACAACTGATTTCTGCAACATGGCAACCTCATTGTAATCATAACCTTTTCCAATGTTGTTGAAATGCTTCCCAGACCATGCATGTATAAACTGTCCGCCCAGAAAGTTATTTGTCGATCTGCTATATTCTTTTGTACATATGATGCAATCAGTAAATAAATGACAGGCATTGGTGAAACCGATGTTATAGGTAAATAAACCCGGGTACATAGCAAGAAGTCAGATAATCAATGTTATGGGATACATGTCTGTATGTACTCTGCATGTTCATTTACTCTGGGTTCATTTATGTAATGCACCTTAACGACAATGACCCTTTCAGCTTTAAAATATTTATACATTTAGCTTAATTATGTAAAGCATACAGAAATGGGAAACATAATTTTAATTGAATGTTTAACAGTTGTGTAAAGACATGCTTTCCACTTAAAATGAAACATTTTGTTTTTTAAAGGAATTATAATCATCTTACCAACAGCTGATATTGACAGTTGCTATAGTTTGGAGCACGATGCCGATTCGCAGAACTTTAAAAAATGTCGTGAATAACTTCACAGATGCCCAGGTTAAAGTTCGCGAGGCCACCTCAAATGACCCATGGGGTCCATCCAGTACCATAATGTGTGAGATTGCGGACTTCACATACAATGTTGTGGCATTTACAGAGATTATGCAGATGATATGGAAGCGATTAAATGATCATGGTAAAAATTGGAGGCATGTTTACAAATCCCTGGTGTTGCTGGATTATATTGTTAAAACTGGAAGTGAGAAGGTAGCGCAACAGTGCAAGGAAAATATATATGCTGTACAAACTCTTAAAGATTTCCAGTACATGGAAGAGAACAAAGACATGGGCATGAATGTAAGAGAAAAAGCAAAAGCTCTGGTGAATTTGTTGAAAGATGATGAACGATTAAAAAATGAACGGGCTAAGGCATTGAAAGCAAAGGAAAGATTTGCTCAGAATTCTATGGGCATTGGCAGTGATTCGCAGGTTGGTTGTGGATTATTTAAATTTCTGTATATGGTTTCGAAATTGCTTATTAAATGCTTGTGCAATAATTTCTGAAATCAATTTCAGCCTTCAAAGGTGTTTCCTGTAAAATAATTATTTTAGATAATTTGTAATGTTCTTCACGAAATAACAACTATTCATTAATTGTAACACAAATGTTAGTGAAAATAACATTCCTAGCCTATTTATCCACTTTATGTGTAGGTACATTTTGGTAGAGGAGTCACAAGCCGTAGAGACAGGCCAGATGAACTCAGAGCTGCTGGGAGATCAGCAAGTCTCGACAGTAAGTAAAGTAAAGTCAATCAGTTCATTTCGTTCTTTTAGTGTAGCAGCAGAGGTACAAGTTTTATTGTGACTTACACTGGTATACTGTTTAATAAATGTTCCATCTTATTGCTATGTACTAATCACTTACAGCCACTAAAGAAATTATAAGACACACACACTGTTTTGTTGTATAAAGCTGCTTTGTCTGTTTGAGCTTAGGATAGGTTTATTGTACTCAGTTTTGTGTCGTATTATTTCAGCACATGTATAATTCTTTTGATGAGAGCTGTAAAAAATATTAAATTAACATTTGTGTAATGAAAATAAGCATATGATCTTTTACTTATAAAAAGTGAAATCATCTGAAATGCAGATAACATCATTTTGACCAGAAAAACTCTGTGGTTATTTGTATACTAGTAGATGTTATGTTGTTAGAATGAAAGTGCGAAGTAAAAACAAGAAATGACAACAGTTATAATTGTAAATAATTTTCAACTTGGGTCTAGTGAAAACAAAATACTAATTGTATATATTCTCCCAAGTATTTAAATCAGTAAGACACCTTATATTTGCAACAATACAGAAATTCATCTATTTAGCAAACCTTGACTACATTCTGTCTGTATGTTACAGTTTACCTTCAATTAGGTGTGTGAAGGTTTAATGTCCTCATCACATCAGATTAATGGTAAATTAGGCTGATGATGGTATATGGTACTTATTTGCCAATTAGTATTTTGTACTTGGGTGAAAAAATTGTGGTTTTAGTAGATTGATGCCTGGTCTTACCTACTATTAAATTTGCATCTGATCTACTCTGTAGCCCCACCATCAAGTGCAAGTCCAGACATAGAGTCTGTGAAGCCCAGCTCATCAGGGGAAGAAGAACTTCAGCTGCAACTAGCTCTGGCCATGAGTAAAGAGGAATATGAAGAAGACCAAAAAAAGAGACAGAAAGATGATATTAAGCTACAGATTGCTATGGAAGAAAGCAAAAGAGATGTTGATAGAGATGTAAGTATAACCTATATTAACCAGTTAACCTACTCAAGAAGGAAAAACTTCACTGTTTTTTAGATCAAAATGTCCTTGGTACAATGAATAACATATATCTATTTTTATATTCTGCAATTGCTACTTAATATGCGTTTGTTTCACTTGGGCAGTAAAGCTGTACAAGTTTTTTCTGTTTCTGATAATTGTAAATCCTTGATACTTCCATTGGTCGAAACTAATCGTGAATCGTAATACTGAACTTACCACTGTCTTTCTTCATGCAGAAATTTAAAAGGAAACACAAACAATTGTTTAGAAAAGTAAGCAGTGTTCTAGTTTGTATGCAGCATGATCCGTGCATTTTGTTAATGCTGCCTTCCAGGTTTAGATTTTGTAGAATTATAATGATTAAATAAGTAAAAATTACAGTGATTTATTTATTGCATGGTAGTTATTTTGTAATTAAAAGTAATATATTGTACGCTTCAAGCTTAATAAGTATTGTTGAGTATGTTTTAATATATGGCTTCAGTTTTGTGTTTTTTCACCAGTTCTTGTCAACTGTCATATTTTTTTATCTATCAGTGCTGTAAGAAAGCGGATAAAGAAGTATGAAGAACCTTTTTTTTGTTTTTTAAAGCAACTTATATTTATGTTTCGCATGCTATAAGTTACTATTGTTAAATGTCAACTGGTATAAGGACACAATTGATTTTCCCATCCACTTCTAAAGTAACATAAACAATGATGAAAAATTTCCAAATATTATGCAAATAAATATCAGGTAAGAATTGAAGGTTATTGAGTATCTTACTCCCAGTTAATTTTTCATGCAGGCATAACCACCAACATTTTTTTGCTGTTCTACTTTGGAAAATACCCAGTCACAAACGACAAAATTCATACTTTTGCCCTAGCTGAAATAATCTCATCAAATTTTGGCAAATTTCAGTTTAGAAAGATAAAAATTGTGCCAGTCTGTTTCTCCATGAGTCCTTATGCCTACTGGGGACACATTCAACTTGCCATATCTTTTATTGCAATTTGCTAATTAATATATTAGTATGTTCAGTTTCTTCCTACAGTTTGTTAGTGTATTGTATTCTGTTGGATAATTGCTTGTTAAGCATCCAGCTGTTATGTTAACTAACCATCTGCAATGCATATTTAGTTGTTACTCAGCATGTTTGTTTTAGTTGTGGCATAGTTTCTTGGTCTTAGAATACTTTCTCACAAAAATATATCGATGCAATCCTATTGATACTGATATGGACTGTCACCAGAAATTTGTAACTGACAGCATTCACAGAAAATGACTGAACTAATGTTAAAAGCCATTTAGAAGAAATGTGAACTGTTTTATGTTTATGACTATATATTTGTTATGCTGTTTTTTAGCCTGGATTGTTAGAACTTGAAGCAACAGCAATTCCACCACCTTATCCAGTTGCTGATCCATGGGGGACTACTGTTGCCAGCCCCCCTCAACCAGCAGACCCTTGGGGTGCTCCTGCAAGACCCCCAGATCCATGGGGTTCCCCATCAATGCCCCAGGCTGCACAACCTATGCCTCAACCTGCACCTGTCAATGATCCATGGAACAGTCCACCATCGTCAACTCACTCAACACCACAAAGACGGGCCATACCTGGTCCAGGTAGTACGTATATCCGGGGATAGTAATAGACTTTGCATGCACTGGTGCCACTGGTCACAAATCCAAAAATTTTACGTGTTTCATGAATGAACATTCACAGACTTCTGAGGTCCACTGGAACAATTCATTCACAAAAGGCGGGTTTGTGAAAGCTTCAACCAATGGTGCCATCAAGTGCATGTTAATGGTCTATTAATACACAATTTGTTGCAAAGAGACGGTGATGAATTAGGGTTTTCCTAGAGATGGTGTTACATTATTCTGTCTCTTTCTAAAGTATATTTCCATGAAATAGAAAAACTGCTCTTAATTATCTGATTCATCTCCTCTCTGTATGAATACAATGTGATATGAAATATTCCTTATTACTCCTTTGAATTCTCCGCATATTAATCAGTAATAACAGAAACTGAGAATGTAATTTAAGATTTGGTTGAAACATGCGCCGAGGCAATAACATGCATCAGCACTTTTTAAAAAAAGTTTCAGCTGACATGTAAAAAAACTAGGAACTCGATATCTCGTCTAAAACAGTATTTGCAGATTTCAGTTTGTTATAGTATTTATTTTTGTTATTTTATAATTTGTAGCAAACAATGACCCGTGGGCATTACCTCAGACGACAACCAATCAATCTTCACCATGGGATGCTCAACAACAGCGTCCTATGACAGGTAGTACGAGCATGCCTGCTGGCCTATTTGGGGCACCAACTAATGGCTCCTCCAATAATGTGGATGATGCCTTTGATGCATTAATTCAAAGATCAAGTGATGCACCAACTGCCTCTTCATCTATGTCTCTGGATCCTCTTGGAGGTAGAGTTTGTTTGATTTAACGTTTCTGATACTAATGTTTGTGTGCATGTTTGCCTTGGACTACATTAATATATATTACAGTATTTAAATGAGTTTTATCTTTACTGTTGCGTTTTTGTAGTTCTGTTATGTGCCAATTTGGTTTCTTTTAGACATGGACAGTTTGAATGCTTCCCTTCCTCCTGCGAAGCCAAAAACGCCAGAAGATTTCTTGGGAGCCAATAAAAATTTAGTCAACCTAGACAGCTTAGTTGCAAAACCTGCTTCCTCAGGCAAGTTTAATTTGGTTATTTTTGCAAGTGTGTATATTTAGGAAGGCAGTCTATATAAAGTGAATGTGAAGCCATAAGCAGATGACCAAAGGCCTAGAATTAGTTTCAGTATTTTTAAGTAAAGGTTATATTAATTTTTTAGCATCAACAAATCCATTTGAAACTAGCTTGAGCGGTGTTACCAACAACCCATTTGGGAATAACCAACCACAAAGAGTTCCTATGAATCAGATGCAGCAACAAGGGTTTGTTCAACCTCAATATGGTGGCATGATGCAGCCGATGATGCCCATGCAGGCTCAAAGTACAAATCCGTTCTTGTGAGAAATGCATAATGTAGGCAGTTATTAAAAAAAATAATACTATCATGCAGAATAGAACAGAAGCACATAATAAAAAGTGGAGATACATAATTTTGTTAACTCCTAAATTTAGTTTAAAATAACATTTTCCTCCCTGAATATGTGTTCAAACACCCGATTCCTGTGGCACACAAATTTCCTCTCTGCCTAATTGGCCATTATTAAACAAATAAGTGCAATCTAAACATGACATATAAAATAAGAGAAATTCAAAAAATAGGGTAAATGTTGCAAACTCCATAGTTTGGTGATATTCTGACTAAACTTGTGTGTTAGTGGAACATGGGTGTTTACTGAAGTTATTAAAGGAGGCAGTACAATGGTTTACTGGTACAGTTAAAATACATGCAAGGTTCTTTGTGAATACATTTTATAAGTTTTAAATTTGATGCCTGCATTAACTAGAAAAAAAATGTTTACTTGCTATAAACCATTAACATTTGGGGGAAGTTTTCCTTGTACTATATATTTTAACGTAGTTTGGAGAAGTGTGACATTTACTGTAATTAAAGCTGCTTGCAGAAAAGGATTGTCAATTTCTGTTAATTTAGTGTAAACAAAGGGCATTTTTATGAAATTGGTCATGGAGAAATATTGTTAATATTATATTGTATGTAAATACAGACATTATGTAAATTTCTGAGTGTAGCTAGCTCCACAAGTATTCGTCTGTTCGCTTTAAACGTTCATAAGAGTATTTATTGCTGTTGCTTTTGAGCCTATACATTTATACAGAGAAAATGTAATAACGTACATGAAGTTATTACCATAAAATGTGATAGAAGTTACTTGCTACATAGGTTAAAAAGTATCAAAATCATTTAAAAAAAGTTAAAATGCATTCTGCCACAAAACTGCTTTAGAAAGCAATGTTGTAAAATAGATATGTAAATTTCATATTCTTTTGAGATACATATTAAAAGTATGGATTAGCCACAGGTTCGTTGAATCCATTCTGTCTTTCACAAATTAAAGCTCTTAAGAATTAAAATACTAGAATCCAAATTTACATCATGTTTCAGTGCGTTATCAAATTGTTTACCGTTGTATCAAATGTCTGTGGTATTTTGTCCATGGTCAACATTTGTAGTGTAATACTGAGCATCATTCAAGTACATGATCATTGATTTGTTAACTTCGACCGTGCATTATAGCATTTGTAGTGTAATACTGAGCATCATTCAAGTACATGATCATTGATTTGTTAACTTCAACCGTGCATTATAGCTTTTGATTGAAGTAAATTGAAGTGTAATGTGTCTTGTATTGGTTGTGATTGTACTTCTAAGCTTAGGCATACCAGAACTATGTCTGGTCTTAACATGTACCGAGTTTGTACTAGGCATGCAGACAGACTCACCAAGTATGAAATATAAACCTATATTTTAAAATAAAGATAACATCGTTTTATGTAACAACCCATGATTAGTATTTTAATTACCCATTTTCTTGAAAAGGTCAACAATAAGCAACATCCCGCTATTTGTTTACGAAATTGTGACCAACAACCAACATGCCGCGGGTATTGGGATGCGCTAATAAAAGATTGCTAAATGATATTTCTTTGAAAATTAAAGAAAAATGCTAAGCCCCTTGCCAAGAATTGATGATTACAAAGGCAAGGTAACACAAGAAATAGTTCTTGTGAACTGTAATAATCTGACACATGGTAAGGTGTGCACCGGATTATCTGAATGTGTCTACTTTGAAGATGCACTGTTGACTAGTGTCATTACATATTGCTCTGACACGATTCATCTTTACAAATCACATTTGTTGCTTCAATATAAAAACAATGTATCCTTGACGATTTAGGTCTACCCTATAAATACTGAAAAGTAACCCAATTCTTTGAGAGGCATATTTATATTACTCAGTTTCTCCTGTTTTGTCCATAACAGACTATGCGTTTGACCAAGATTAAAAAATTTTCCAATTACTCACAGTTCATCATGTCCATGATTACGATTATCTGTTAATATGTTATCTACGAGGTTATCTTGTTTAGCTAATTGTTCTCTTTGTCTTCTGTACCGATTGACAACTGACTTTAAATGGGTTGAATGCATAAAATCACCATGTGTAGCAGCTAAAGATTGCAATAACTGCCTAGCATTCAAAAGTTGTATATGTTTTCGTTTTACACGATTTTTTAAAACATTTTTGTAAGTAACTAAACTCTGCTTCCAGCTTTCGCTGTAAACTTCTTGATGAACACTATCTTGATAATGTTTTACTAGACTATACATACGACCCAAGCGAGCTTGAGTTTTTACCAATTGCTGGCGTAATGTTTCCATCTGCCTCCTGACTAGCGCTTGATTGTGTCGCATACAAGTCCTTGAACAAATGCTCAAAGCTGTTTCCATTTTGAGTGTGGTTGTTGCATATCGTAAAACAAACTTAACTAAATGTGGCAAAGTTTTTGGCACATGATCAGGGAAGGCAACACTGTCTTGTTTCCTGAAAAAGATGGAAGTGTTTAGTCTCAGTTAGAAATTTCAAAGAAACGCATCTTCCACTATAATTTTGCATGTAATCATATGTTAAAACAATTCATTGGCGTACTGTATCGACAACATACAATATTAAGTGTTCAGTCCTAATGAATGCAAAAAGACTCGGCAGCTTGTAACATTTAGCAGTGGAGGCAGTAGTATGTATGTCACCAATTAGAAATGTCAGAATTATTCCTCAGTTTGACATCAGACAGCAAATGCATGTTACAATCTTTATTCGCATAGTTGTATGCATGCATGCCAAAGTGACACCGACACAGTCTTTTATAGTACATCCAGTAATGCACTTCATAAAATGAGTCATAAATAGTCCCAATCTATAAAAACATACAAATGCAGTCATTATAGTTTACCTTTCTGCTGGAAAAAACAATATGGTGGGATATGAATCAGAGGTTAGCTCCCACGGCAAATCATTCTCAGCACCATTGATTCTATAATGGATAATATTACATGAAATTACATTTCAAAATGTAACAAATGTATTTTGTAATTACTTTAGAATAAATTTAATTGTTTATCAGACCATAGCTATATGTTCTGAGTAACTGAACGTCTTTGATATTCCAAAAATTCCAATAAAATATTGTTATGAAGGACTTTGGAAGCTAGATTGGTTTATTTCACAATTTTGAAAACTTAACTATATGTGAATGATATTTTGAGCCATTCTGTGATACAGCTGGACGGTGTACAAGTAAGAAGACTATGCAGGAAACTTCCATATAATTGAATGTTACAAACCTAACAAAAGTAATGTTGCTGGCATCACTGAAATATCTAGCCAACATGAGGTAGACGTGAGAAAATCCAGCACAAAAACCACACCATGGTGCATAGTACAGAACAATGACATCCTGAAACATAATCAGTTGATGTTCACATGACCAACAACAGTTTCCTCTGCAGAAGGAAATCAGCTTCAAAATGAAATATAAACAACTAATATGACCAAATATTATTTTAAAACAGTATTATTTCATTTATTGCATAGACTGAATAGTATTTGTAGGAAATATCTTATATAAATCAAAAGAGTAAATGCTGAGCCAGACTTGAAAGAAAACTGTTGTCTTTGTTAAACAACTCAATAGAGCCTCATCACAAGCTGTGGAAAGAAACTATACAAACAGTTTAACATTAATACTGGACTCATCATCTCAATTTTGGTACATGCTTCACAATTGAAACTTTTACTATAAAGATCTTTTTTTGTCGGCCAACTACTGTCAATTTAAAAAGCGCACATCACACAAACTTGTATAAAAGCACAAATGGCTTGCTGGTTCAGAATAAAAATCACTAGACAACTGTCCAGCTAAGTCGTACAGCATGCAGTACTCTGTTATCAAATACAGCTGGGAAAATTCAAGTCCGGCAACAAAAATCGGTCCAGAACTTAGTTACACACCTTGCTAACATCAAAAACGACATCATGAAAAGTATCAGTTGAAAGCTCTATAATGTTGGCTTGTGAAACATGTTTTACTGTGTCTGATGAGTTCTGAGTTACAGATGAACGGAGATAGCGTACTAATGATCCATCCATATAATTATGAATAAATTCAGCTACAATACGAAAAGCATTATATCAAAATGGGTAATTACTATACTGTATATATATGCTATAGAAGTGTTAAAGGAAATACAGTTTCTTTTAGATGTCACTTTTTATATTATCTGACTCCCATACCTGACTGAAATGTCTGTTTTTAGATCCATTGGCGCAAATACTAGCACAGTAATTTAAGGAAGTTCATACTTGAACCACGTAGCACTAAAAAGGTAAAACCAAATTTAGAGTACCTATATTTTTCTTGGTAAATGATTTCTCTAAGACATAGTGAGCTTCATCATCTTTATCAACCAATACCACAGATGTTTTAGAGTGTTGCGTTCTTACTCCCAGTCTCGTTGCAAATAGGTCAAAATATTTAGAATCCATTGCATAGAAATTCACTGTTTTGTTAGTCCTACATTTTAAACCAGTAAAGGTAGGAGATATTTCATCTCCTGTTGTCTTTGAGCCACTACTAGCTGCATTTGAATATCCTTGTAATTTATTAAACCGTAAATGGTTACACGTCCTCTCCAAAACAAGTTTTTCATTATTAGCTATAACAAATGGATCTCTTGATCGTCTGCTTTTCCTTTGAAACCTATCAGTCATTTGAGATCTGTGACTTTGTCCACAACAAATACTGAAATGCTCATTGGCATTGTAATTCTTTTGAAATTCTTCACAACGATTTTGCATACTTTTAAATATCCCTGCTTCTTGAATGTGAATAAAATTTCCAAGCACAACATCTTGGCATTTTTTAGGATCTTGATAAGTTAATGTCTGGGACAGTTTTGGAATGTTTAGGCAAATGTCACATATGCCATCTTCCACAGCACCTAATACGGAAGGTTTCATACTCTGACAACACTTCTTTTTATACACTATATCTTCTGGCTTTTCTTTTTCTTTAACGTAAATTGTTTTGCATAACTCCTTCAAAATATTTTCCTTTTTTATATTGTACAGCCGCATAGCAGCAGAACCTTTGATGATATCTGTTACTTTTGAACTGTTACAATTTATGTACTCTAAGGCCACTTCTCGAAACTGCAAAATTTATTAGAAAATCTCTAATATTGTATATTAAAGAATAACATTCAAAGATCATATTTTAGATTACCAATATATACAGTTATGTCAATACCTTTCATTAGCATTTTAAGTTCTCTGAATGGCTGGAGTAGAAAATTAAACTAATGTTAATAAAATTATTACTGATATCAGTGAACATGCTTGATTAATCATATATATACATAAAGTGTAAAATAATTTACAGTACTTGGCAATAGTAAAAATTATGCAGCATATAAAACTGTATAGTGCAGACTTGTTGTCAGTGCTTCTTTAGAAAATTAGTTGAGCCCATACAACAAAAACAAAAATTTGTATAGTCAACTAAAACTGCTAAATTGCGCAGATCTTGTATGGTTATAATACAAAGCCAACCACTCTACATCTGTTTAAGCGACTCAGTTAACGCAAAAATTCATTAACGGGTGCATTGTAGATGACAGAGAGGTTGTAATGTTTGAACCTCTTTGCCTTCTTGGCATTGTCATGACAAATATCTAAGGTTATCTTTAGAAAACCGTATGCTATTCTGTGAAATAGCTTTAGTCTTTGTTTTTCATTGAAGCATTTATAAAGCCCATAGTTCTATGTTCAGCTACTACATACAACTTATGACCATAAAAGAATAGAATCATTGGAAGAGAAACCTTACTCTTTCAAATTCCACATTAATACTAGCCATGGGATTATGGTGTGTGAAAAGGATTACAGCTGGTCCCTTGTCTATTTGTGTCGATAACTGAATACTTTTTGTTCTGTGTGGGATAATCCATTTGACGATTTGCTGTAACAGAGTGTTTAAAAATTAGAAATATGAAAACAACTTCCATATATCATAAAGATATTTCTTGCACTAGGTTGTAAATGAATTAAAGAGATACAAGATAAAAATTGTCAAAACTGTCATTAATTTAAGCTCCTTCAATCAATAACTACTATGTATTGTTACCTTTTCCCTGTGAATTTGAATCCATTTCTGTAAATTAGTAGATGTGAAATTGTACTTCTCAGGAAATCCCTGAAAGGTAATTAATTATTTATTTACCAATTGCCAACATCGTAACCTTCTATAAATATACCAATAATAATTTAATGGCTGATACGAGTAAACTACAGGTAATACTGAAGCATAACTTTTAGAAAAGTATTGCCTTTCATTAGAACATGTGTCTGTTTTGGAATTAAACATTACAATGATTTACCTGCTAAAAACACTGAAATGCAGAAATTTTTAAGCAAACCTAAAATGAAACAAAAATTCAATCTCAAAAATTTTAAAATTCATGTATTCATTGAACATTTCCAAATTATAAACTAAAGATTTTAAGAAATGGACAAATGCATCAAACGTATTTTAGCTCCATCTGGTGCCACACTTCATTTTAGCTCTATCTGGTGCCACACTTCATTCAAAGGTAGTTGTGGAGTGCATTGCTGAGCGCTGTTTTGTGGTTTTTGTCCCGTATTTTCCATTGGGCTCAATTTCACAAAAAATTAAGACCACCATAATGTCAGGATTTATAGAAGAATTATGGGATTATTTTGCAGAGATTGACATTTGGTTTGCTATGTCCAAAGGTGGCATAGAATCATTGATAACAACACTGTTTTTTAAACAATAGTAAAATTAAGAATATACCAAAACCAAAATATGAATTAAGAAAAAATGATATTGCAGATCTGGCTGGATTCGAACTCATGCCGCCATACAAGGTCATGAAACAGGCCAGTTGAAGAATAAGGAAGAGAGAGATCTTTTGAAAAGTTTCTCAACAGATATAAAATAGCCTTAGGCTCAGTGCATTATAATATAGAGACACACATCTATAACTGCTTACTTTGCTGGCTGTGGCAAATCAAAAAAAACAAGTAATAAATAAGTGTTTTCTCACTCACCACAGTTTCATTACTAGTCCTTGTTATCACAAGAGATCTGCCTGAAGAAGTGTCCAGTTTGAAAGACTTGGCTAATGATGGGCTGGTCACCACACCAAACCTAACTGGCTGGTTGGGTTCTACAAAAATAGAAAAGTTAAATATTATAATTACTGTAAATTAAGCCTTTCTAGCAAGAATGTTTTATAACATGTATGTGAAGTACAGAGATTTTGAAATTTCGTATTATCCAACGTAACATAGTGCAAAATAGAAATAGCAGTAAAATCAGCTCTGATGTATACTGTTACTTTTTCTAATGGTATGTAAATAAAATACAAAATTCCAATGTTTTCATATTATTATTAATTAGAACCTGAATAGAGCTCATATACATAACTTTATACTAAAAAAAACACATTCAAACTGGTTTTTTAGGTTCCTAGCAAAAATGTGTAAACAAAAGCGATCATTCTGTTATTTCAACAGTAACAGAGAGTAATTTATACATATACCTTGAGCAATTAGTCGGAGAGCAGCATAATAAAATTGCAGAAATCCTGGAGGCTGGGGTGAAGCATGGAAATCAAAGTAGCCAATCACAACACTCTGCAGACAGTCAAAGGAAAACACCATAAAACAAATGTCAAATAGTGAACAGATCATTCAGACAGTTGCGTTTGTTATGAAGACTGCTACGATTAATGCTCACTGGCTGAAATCTTTCTTAAACTTAACCTGCCTTCTGATCAGTTACAGTTCCAGTCATTTTGTTTGCAGAATCTTACTACTGTAAAGCGCGACCCTGTGGTATCATGGTATGTGGTGCTATGCCCTTTATTTAGCTATTTATATAATTGCAAATGGTAGTATGTAATGAACAGATATGAGAAAACAAATTAATAACTATTATTATAAATACATCATTTGTTGAATAGTAAGAACCAGTTTTGGACCGGTTCATATGCACTAAAAACAACAGTATTATAAAAGAAATGTCAAATTAAGAAGGACAGTACATAAACCTACAAATAACAATCAAACATTCTTTAACTTACATCATGCCTTGGAATAAACGTTAGCAAGTCAGTGTTGCTATGTATAGGTGTAAGAGGATGAACAATCTGATTTACAAATGTTACCATATGCTCAGCTGATTTCACACCTGCAAAATAAAAATCAGCATAACTTACAAGCAAGTCATTATAGTTGATTTTCGATTATACGCTCTGCTGCGCATACTGATTTAAGACGCTGTATAATGATATTGAAAATTTCTGTTGTGTATAAACTTTTTAATTATTGATATACTTGTATATATTCTTGCTATAGTCGAGTTTACCCAGCATTCTTTCAGAATATAATTACCTATGAAGTAACTGGAACAGGCTGAATAGCCACTACATGTGAAATTGTGTGTATTTGTATAAAACAATGCAGTTAGGGATGAAGAAAATTTTTTAATGATGTTTATGGTACAATCAACAAAAATGTTCACTTTGTCATTCGTTGGTCATTAATTTGCAAACGTCATACATGTTATAAATATATTTTTGTCTGCACAAGCAGCATTTTCTTTGTCTGAATGTTCTACTTCACGTTTCCGATTCTTACAGAAAACAGATTCTGTGAGGCAGCAGCGCTTCCATGAAAGGCTAAGCTGTGATTACGTCATAAAAAATAAGTATTTTATAGTAGCAGAGCATACTCAGAAATCTACTGCAATGTGGGAGATAAGTAGTAACATTCATATCACAGATGCAGTGTGCTAGATACTGAAGCAGAAGATGCGGAAGTTAGAGCGGTATGGCATTTAGGATTATAAATTTTGATTTACAGTACTTTAGAAATTAAAGAAAAATAATGAACATTTGAATACAATCGCATTAGCCTGTGTACAGGCTGAGGAAGGACCCCTGAAAGGACTAATTATATATAAGGCGGATTTAATATATTGATACTTGACAATTTTGATAATTTTACTCATATTTCGTCATTTATAACAGTACTATCATTATT
>JAOXYB010028090.1:0-10427 GCA_028565635.1 Phoronis ovalis
GTTTCACATTCTGCACAGAGCAAGTCCAGGTCGCAGTACATGCTATGTGTACTTTTGACCTAGATTACTTCCAATATTGCCGACTCGCGGCCATGTTTGTTCTAGAAAGGGCACTTAACATTGCGTTTATAGTCGTGAAGACAAAGCCCTACTTGGATAATCCATAGGTGGATCTAGAAACACTATAGGTTGGGGGCGTAATAGGCTAGGTGACATATTAAAATGACCTTGACAAGTAGGTCAAATGCCCTTACGAATCTTCGACGTTTTTTGCCGTGCATAACACTTTCTTTGTCTCGCAATAAATGCTTCAGTTTTATCCAATTAGCTACATATTTGGTACAGAATAAACACTGGTCAAAGTACAGGTTATGTATAATATTGACCCGGATTACTTCCAATATGGCTGACTGGCAGCCATGTTTGTTCCCGAGAGGGCGCGTAACGTTGCGTCTATAGCCGTGAAGATGAAGCGTTACCTGGACGATTCAAATGTGTTTCTAGGAAACGCATAGGTTTGTGGGCGTAATAGGCTAGATGACATTTTGAAATGACCTTGACAAGTAGGTCAAATGCCGAAACAATTCATGGACATTTGTTGCGGGCGTAACACTTTCTTTGTCTCATAATAACTGCTTTAGTTTTTATCCGATCACCTCCATATTCGGTACAGAGTAAGTACAGGTCAAAGTACAGGTCATATATAATATTGACCCGGATTATTCCAACATGGCTGACTGGTGGCCATTTTGGTTTACGAGAATGCACATCATAATAACAGCTTCAGTTTTTATCCAGTCAGTTTCATATTTGGCAGTGAGTAAGTCCAGGTTGCAGTACATGCTATGTGTAATTTGGACCTAGATTATTTCCAATATGGCTGACTGGCAGCCATGTTTGTTTCCGAGAGGGCAAGTAACGTTGCGTTTATAGCCGCGAAGATGAAGCGCTGTTTGAACGATTCAAAGGTGGTTCTAGAAAGACCATAGCTTGGTAAGCGTAATAGGCTAGGTGACATTTTAAAATGACCCTGACAAGTAGGTCAAATGCCACAACGATTCCTGGACATTTTTTGCCGTGCACAACACTTTTTTGTCTTGCAAAAACTGGTTTAGTTTTTATCCGATCAGCTACATATTCGATACACAGCAAGTACAGGATAAAGTACAGGTTATATATAATATTGACCCACATTACTTCCAACATGGCCGACTGGTGGCCATGTTGGTTTGCGAGATTGCACGTCATAATAACACCATCACTTTTTATCCAATCAGTTTCATATTCTGCCCAGAGCAAGTCCATGTCGCAGTACATGCTATGTTTACTTTTGACCTAGATTACTTCCAATATGGCCGACTGGCGGCCATGTTTCTTTCTGAGAGGTCACGTAACAATAAGACTATAGCCGCGAAGACGAAGCGCTACCTGGACGATTCAAAGGTGGTTCTAGGAAGGCCATAGATTGGTTGGTCGCTTAGGCTAGGTGACATTTTAAAATGACCTTGAGAAGTAGGTCAAATGCCGAAACGATTCTTGGACATTTTTTGTCGCGCATAACACTTTCTTTGTCTCGCAATAACTGTTTCAGTTTTTATCCGATCAGCTCCATATTCGGTACACAGTAAGTACAGAACAAAATACAGGTTATGTGTAATATTGACCCGGATTACTTCGAACATGGCTGACTGGCGGCCATGTTGGTTTGCGAGATTGCACGTCGTAATAATACCTTCAGTTTATATCCGATAGTTTCATATTCTGCACAGAGCAAGTCCAGGTCGCAGTATATGCTATGTGTACTTTTGACTTAGATTACTTCCAATGTGGCCGACTGGCGTCCATGTTTATTCTCAAAAGGGCACGTAACAATAAGTCTATAGCCACGAAGACGAAGCACTACATGGACGATTCAAAGGTGGTTCTAGGAAGGCCATAGATTGATGGGCGCCCAAGGCTAGGTGACCTTTGAAAATGACCTTGAGAAGTAGGTGAAATGCCGAAACAATTCTTGGACATTTTTTGTCGTGCATAACACTTTGTATCTCGCAATAACTGCTTCAGTTTTTATCCGATCAGTTTCATATTCTGCACAGCGCAAGTCCCAAGTCGCAGTACATGCTATGTGTACTTTTGACCTAGATTACTTCGAAGATGGCCGACTGGCGGCCATGTTTGTTCCCGAGAGGGCACGTAACAATAAGTCCATAGCCGCGAAGACGAAGCGATACCTGGACGATTCAAAGGTGGTTATAGGAAGGCCTTAGAGTGGTGGGTCGCTTGGGCTAGGTGACATTTTAAAATAACCTTGAGAAGTAGGTCAAATGCCGATGCGAATCTTTGCCATTTTTTGTGCAGAATACTTTCTTTGATGCGCAATAACTGCTTCAGTTTTTATCCGATCAACTTTATATTTGGTACTCTGTAAATTCAGGTCAAAATGCAGATCGTCTCTAATTTCCATGTGGATCACTTTCAAGATGGGCGACTGGCGGCCATGTTTTTCCCGATAGTGCACGTTGCGTTGCGCCCTTTTCGAGAAAGATGAAGCGGTGACTAGACGATTCGAAGGTGGATTTACGAAGGCCATGGGTTGGTGGGCGTATTAGGTAAGGTGAAATTTCGAAATGACCTTGAGAAGTAGATCAAATGTCTATACGAATCTTTGACAATTTTTGTAACGCTTGTCGCACAATAACTGCTTCAGTTTTTATTCGATCAGCTTTATATTTGGTACAGGATAAATACAGGTCAACATGCAGATCGTTTATGATTTCGACATGGATCACATTCAAGATGGCCGACTGGTGGCCATGTTTATTCTAGAGATGTTATCTCGCAATAATGGCTTTAGCTTTTGTCGTATCATCAGTCGAAGCGATGACTGGACGATTTGAAGGTGGGGTGTATTATGCCAGGTGAAATTTCAAAGTGACCTTGAGAAGTAGGTCATATTCCGATACGAATCTTTGATATTTTTCATTTGCGTAACAATGTTCTTGTTTGTGACAGAAAACCCTAAAAATGGGTCAATTTTGGAGACCAAAATCCTTAAAAATGGGTGAATATTTTGAGTTTAGGCTGCAGATGCCCATCTAAAAATATGGTCAGTTCTCGCCTGGGGTAACGCATCAGACAGCCGTTACAGTCATTTTGAAAGAGTACCCCACAATGATAAACCAGATTATAATGCATGATGTATTCTAATCTTTTCTAATGTAAAAAAACAATAATGTTCAAAAAATATAATCCTACACATTGGATGGGCATTAGACATAACAAATGTCTTGTTTAAAACACAGCTGATACAATATATTTATTTCCCTCAAGTGGCGCATATTAAAAAAAAAGTCATCCCAATTTATTTGTTAATTAGATCTAAATACCAATTAACACTTGAAACACTACTGAAACGCATCGAGTGAATTCTAGTTAATGCCATTCACTAGTAGTTATAAAAATCAGAGTAGTTCAGCATTTTTAATTTCATACCACGCTTTTGCATAATGTACAGATGATTCTTTTGTTGTAAATTAAGCTTTACAGACAATTTAATACAAAGAAATATGAAAAATATTTTAAAATATCTCAAACAGGTAAAATATGTACAAATCCTTACTGTTTTAATTCCAATCTGTGTTTCCGTTAAGGGAGCTGCATTAATACCTGCTTCTTCTGGTATGGGAGTTTCATTATGCGCATGAATAGTAACGCGCATGCCCACGGTTGGGGATAGAAAGCCAAGATATGAAGCGCTTTCCGCGTCCATGGTTAATCGTAAGCCTGAAAAAGTTGCCATATCAATTCGGATACATGTACATCTAGTGGACAAAGGTTCTACTGACACCATAAGCAATTTATGTCAGTCCTTTAGGTGACAGATAATGGAGTGTCTATACACGTCACATGACTGAGAATAAACCCAGAAAACGCACTCTTTAATATTTGTACGCTAATTATTGTGATATATTTCAGAATGCACTTTAGAGTTGCTACTAACAGAAAATGTTAGCATTAAAACTAATTAATTCGCGAATCTATTAATTTTAAATTGTTACGTACCATACTGCGAGCCCCATTTTCTGGTTTTGTACACAGGTCCTAAAATGCCATTGTTAAATGTGTAGCAGTTACCATAAAATCTATTATGGAACAGTGAGAAATCCCTGAAATAGACGGACAGAGATAGTTTATAAAAATTCCATTTGAAGATTACGCAACAGTTTACCACAATTCTCGATATAGTTCGAATGTGAGAATTTGACCCTCTTGTCTTTTTCTTTCTCCTCTTGTGTACCCATGGAAACACGTTTATTGTCTATACCAGCTACCAAATCACACATTTCCCTAAGTGGTTCTCGCCGATTCCACCTGACAGTCAAACAATTTATTGGAGCAGCCATGAGATATGATTATACCTTTACCTGTGACTAAACACAATTTTTCGGCGAAGACTTAACTGGGCTATTACAAGAAGATAATCTGTTACTTTTGAGTTGGACAGGAAATCAATTGTATCTGTATACCAAATAATTTCACAACAAAGTAGCTCCAGATACACATTTTCAGAGACATACTACAGAAAAACGTCGATCCCATGTACCTCACAGATACTAGGAAAAGCTAGCTATAATAGAGAGACTTAAGCAGGCAGTGGTAAAAATTGCACATTAAAATGTGTTTCTACTTAAAAGTTCTTTAATTCCTTGATTTCTTCATTGTAAATGAATTGGATGGTAAAATAACAACCTTAAAGTCTAAAAATGTTGTAATACCTTGTATAAGTTGCCAGAACAAGTTAGTAAAAATCCTGTAGCTAATATCCTCTAATAGGCTAATCAGTAATCGTTAATACGTACATTTGTCACTAACATGACATAATTAAACTATCCACTTACTTTAATGATACAGAAATAATTTTAACAAGGATAATAAAAATGCACATTTCATTTTGAACACCCAGAATAACATATGTATTACCCATAATTCAACGGTAATATATTAATGATGACAACCGAGAGCATTTGAATACTAAACGCAATTATTTAAACATTTTCACCTACACAATGTCTCTCAAATGTTACATTAGAAACCAAATTATTGCGTGCACATGATCATATCACTAAATACTTGGCTGATATTTACCTAGGACCACACGGCTTCTTGTCAATGCTGCATTGTTTTATCATTTCTTCAGCAGTCGGACTATAAGTCAGAAGTTCTTCCACTGAAGGATTCACAACACCATATAAATCACTGTAATCTGACACTTTAGAAAAATTGCGCAATATCCGGAAATCCTAAAAAAAAATAATGCAATGCCATGCAACACAGACTTACAAATATGTTGAACCGAGTTTGATGCCAATTAAGTTAGTTCTCATTTATTTCCCTTTTCCTTATTCGACAGAGGGTTTCATGATCGAAAGAAAAGAGAACCACAGTTTGAGTATTGAGAACTTTTTTCATCTGAATAAGGAAAAAAAACATTTGTTTATTCATTTTTCATTCGTATAAGAAAATATTGAGTGTCTTCATAAAAGAAGGAGAATCCTGGTTCGGTTAGGAAAGGAAATATTTCCTAGTTTTTTATTGGATTGAGGGTTTGAAAAAGGAGGAGGACCTTAGTACGCATATGGAGAGAACTTAAATTTCGATATTAAATAAGGAAAACGGAGCTATTTCTTTTTTCCATTTTCTATTGAATGTTTCAGTAAAAAAGAACCAACCCTTCTACTTGTTTTTAACTCCAATTTCGATCTCGGATATTAAGGAAAAAGGAAAGTTTTTTTTTCCTTATTCGAATCAAAATGGTTTAAAGAAAAAAGAATAGCTTTCTTTTTCCGTACTCGGCTCAGCATCGAACAAGGAAAAGGGAAATGTTTTTTTTTATTTTTACACTACAACATTAGCAATAACATACGAATTTCAGGGTGACACAGGAGAGTGGGATATACCTTACACTACTTACTTCAAACAAATCATCAGTGAAATACGTAACATCGTCTGTATAGTCGTACAAATAGTCATACGAATAATAGTCTTCGTAATTCATTGGTTCTGTTTGTCGGCGCTCTCTTTGGTGAGTGTTCTGATAAAGAGCATAAACATTGATCAGTCCATTTTCACGAAAACAAACTAATCTTTATTTTGTTATGAAAATGGATAACGGTTTGAGGGTCAAAAAGCTAGACAATTATTTCGTAATAATAGATATATCATAATTCCTGAAGCATCATGACGATAATATATATAACGTATGACCATACCAAACGACATAAGGTCACAATTGATGTAACTGCAGTGGTGGCGCAAATGCTGGCCGTGCTGCAAGTAGTGCCATAATCTTAATTTTTTTCCGGGGGTAGTCTACATAGTGGAATAGCAAAAAATGTTGGTAGTCATGCCTGCACGATAAATTAACTAGGAGTAGTATACATAGTAATCTTCAGTGCTGAACAGGTCATTTTCTTCGCGCAATGTTTGGGAAGTATTTATAATGATTTAATTTACATGAAATTACTATAGAAGTGGATGGGAAAATCAATTGTGTCCTTATACCAATCAGATAAAAAGTAAGGTAAAAACGGGAGCAATATCATTTGAAACGTATACTAACACAACTGGCTAGAAATTTAACAACACAATGTAAAACGAAAAGGAAAGCAACATTACGACGAAACCTTACCTTCACATAATCTTCAAGCAATTGTTTCTGTCTGTCTAAGCCGTTTTCTAGCTTCCTTAAAGTTTCCTCAGAAAGTTTATGCCTAAAAGCGTCTCTAATTTGTTTCATATAATCGTCCCCGTATTGTTCTTTAAGGCGCGATTGAACTGACTCGGGGATATTTAAGGTTAGTGCAAGTTTAGACAGTATCGACCTTTTTTTCTTGTTTTCAACATCAGTACTGGTGTGTCTTTTCTTTCGCTTTGGTCCTGCTGTTGTGGTATCGTTAGCTACGTACTCGTAGTCATAAGAATTTGGTTCCGTCGTTGTGTTGTTACCAATTTCCAGAGTCTCATTACCACGCCCAGTGACTAAAGTATCGTTTGCATTCGTTACGTTTGTATTCCCTATGATCGAAGTACCGTTTGCATTCTCATCGACCAAAGTTCCGTTTGAACCCCCATATAGAACATATTCTGTTATTTCGTCTGCTAGACTCGGGGAACTGCTTTGACTTTCACCTGTTGGTTCGGATGTTGTGGCTACGACTTCACCAATGTCGTCTATGTCTGATTCTTCTTCGGCTTCGAGTTCCTGTTGTTCTAATATCAGATCGTACCATTCATGCAGTTCGTTGTCCAGGATTGCCAACGTTTGATATCGTGCACTTTCATAGATTTTTTCTTTACGCATAATGTTTAAATTACAAATGGACACTGCTGGGAACACTTGAGTCTCCCTAAAATGTAACGCTCATGCAACTCATATTAACCGTTCTATTCAAGAAAAGACACTCAATTACTTTATGGAAATAGGAATGTTCGGAATATCGTAATACAAAGTATTAGCAAAATGTACATAGTTGATTCAATTCATATGAACTGTACATAGTAGTAATTCACTTTTGTCCTTAGTTGTGGATATATCTAGTAAAACCAACATTTAAAAAAAACGCATAACTTACTGTTAGTAGTAAAATTGTTCAAGTCGAAATGTTTTAAGAGAAAAATAATATGGAGGACTTAAAATTAAATTAAACATATGCAACTCAAAAGGTAGGGTTTGATGAATCCTTGATACCTACGGGGTCTTTACAATTTAACAGATAACGTCTATGAATTAAAATCTTTCTAATGACACTTGTAAAATATATCAAGGCAGAAAAAGAAAGATACCTTCTGCTTTTAATTAAAACATGATAGACGGGTTACAATCTGATAAGTTTAGATGAACATGACAAAAGAGCAAATAACATTACCGAAAAAATAACGTCATCACAACTTGAGAAAAGACTAACATCCCTTCGTACAGATTAGGCACACAAAGAGGACAGTTCAATATTATATAAATTTTTTATATAAAAAAACTATATATTGGCAAAAACAGTTACAAAATAACACATGTTTCCCACAATATGCATGAAAGAGATATCAGCAGAAGAGTAAACGCTGGTTTTAATAAATCATGTTTAATTTGTTCTTCAAGGAAAATAAGAGAAAAGGCAATAGTATATCTCATGTAATAAAAAAACGTGCGTCAGAGAATTTTGAGTCCTGATCTTGTCACAACAAACCTGCAGTCAAACTATTTTTCATCTGATAATCACTTTGAAACGCGAAAACCAAAATAAAAAAATACATGAATAAACGGTATCCTTTCAAAGGAGTCTAGGACGGGTTATTAATAGTAAGAAGTTATTTATTGTGCTCTATATTTATACAAAAGCCTCAAAGCTTAACTTTTACCTGTTTTTTATTTCTGTCTTTATTAAACAATGCATACTATTGAAGTTATCAAATAATTATGCATGACGACATTAAAACATAAGGGATGCAAGGAAGCTGACCCTAGTTTAATACACATTTCGTATACTTACACTCGAGCAACTTCAGTTTTAACCACAACCTCATAGTTAAGAAAAGTCGTCACCAACATGTATGTTTGTGCACTAAATCCTGTCACTGCTCCAAGGAACACAACTGTCCACAGTACACGGCGGAACGTAGTCTTGGCAGTAACCACGTGAGGTAAACCATGAAATGTACCATTACCAATATACTCATCAATAGCCTCTCGCACGGTTAACTGTTCCTCGGCAGTGTGGTTTGTTGTACTGGACATGGTTTTATGTTACTTTAAGCAACCATATGTTTTTTAAAACTGTTTTGAAACAAACTCGGTATTATTTGAAATCTCATATAGCATCATTAAACCTTAACGCATCAAATAAGTCAGCACTTATTAAAATTAAAATTTTAAATTTATACGACAAGCTACATAATAATCGCCGGAAACTTCGTTTTATAGACCATGTCTATAGAACATGCTTGTTAATTAGTAATATACCCATTAACAAATTAAAACCGAGCTCTTGCTGCTAATTATTCATTATACAGAATTTAATGCATCGTATTTTGCAACTGTTACGTTACTTAGCCGGTTACTATGGGTACAGAAGCATGCATTTGTGATGCTGCTGTTCATGAACACCCGTTGTTTGGGTTTTACTAGATCCGTGTGAAGCCCTTCCTGCACTACTTTTGGTGTCTAAGTTATTTATTAAATGTTCATGACGTAAGAATAATGAGTGAATAAGCGTTCAATAATTGATTATAATTCTTTTATAAAATTCGTCTCCATTGTTTTCCTCAGTTAGATTTTGCCTGTATCGTTGATAGGGGTCACAAAACTGTTCAATAATAAATAATTGCAATAATTAAGTAAGTGCGATGTGTTAAAATTTAAACACTTAAACTCAAGTAGTATTATTTGCAGCGGCTGGAGGAAAATTACTTTACCTTTAATATGATCAGCTAGGCGACACTGGTGGATTTAGCTGTTGAATTAATTAATTCACGTGGCAAGAGTAACCAATTAAGATTTAAATTGGTATATTTTTAATTCATTGTTAAAAATGAGAGAAAAAATGGCATTTCATGATATTGCATATTGTACATTATATAACGCGCGACAGCTTCATCTTTATTTAAATGCAAATTTATAAGTCTCTACTTATGTGTGAGTCTCTGTGTGTGTGTGTTAGTGTGTGCGTACACAAGTAACCGATATGACGTCATAGTGACGTCAACTATCATGTATTTGTGGATATTTATTTCTTAAGAAATAGAAAATACTACTAGTTGTAAACTTCAGCTAGTACATAATAATAGACAAATGTGCTTTGTACTTGTTGAATTGTTTTTCTGTACATCGTTATAACTGCTACGCATTATTTTTTTACTTTCAGATCTTGCTCTAGAGAAAATACTGGATGATTGTGATATCAGTCAGTAAAATCAGAGGAGCAATAACTTGTCTGTAAGGTGGCATTATACATTTTAATTTATTATCTGTTAAATATATCATTTGCGCAATTAAATAATTATTCGATAAGATATATCTAGAGCTTTTAAAATATTATTGTGTATATATGCATTACACTTAATAACTCTTATTTGAAAAACGCTAACACCTCCTCTTATATACTTATATTAAAGGCGCATAGATTGGCTTGTAGTGATATTCAAATTTTAAATAAACCCATAAATCCACTTAATTTATAACATCATCTTAACAAACCACTTGTCACAATTAAACTTAGTTGCCAACTGACTATCCGTCTAACCGTCTAAATCATAAACTGACTATCCATCTAACAGTCTACATCATAAACTGACTATCCGTCTAACAGTCTACATCATAAACTGACTATCCGTCTAACAGTCTACATCATAAACTGACTATCCGTCTAACAGTCTAC
>JAOXYB010028101.1:2737-15329 GCA_028565635.1 Phoronis ovalis
AAATGACGTACACATTTAGATGTTTACTTCAAACAAAAAACTTCTTAAAAAATACTGTTATTCTAAGCCTATGAAAAAGAACAACAGCTATCTTTTACTAATTACATTTTTAAAGTTTAGGATAAATAAGAACTAGGAAAGTGGCATGTATCTACTAATAACAAGACGCTTTATAACCTGTTACATGCGTGCGCATTAATACATAGAGATATAAAATAATAAGCCGCGTGATACAGTACATATAAGATGTATTTGCTTTATTTTACAAAAATATATGTTAAGTATTTTTTTATCTAAATTCGCTATTGTCTGTTCTAAACAAATAAATGCCTATTAATTTCTATATATCAAAAAGTGTCTGCACTTTATTTATTAGGCTAAATTCCTCATAATTACATCGCCCCCTACCACGGTTATTCTATCTTGTTGACTCATTCTGAATATAGAGTTTTCTTTGATTAGCGGAGTACAGGTGAACTGTCAGGACGGAATCCTATAATTAATTCATGCACAGTGCAAAGATTGCAAATCATTTACAGCCAACAGATGGCAGCACACCTGATATAAAAATCTTCGGTTGATCTATCACGCAGCGTTGTGATACTACTTTTATAAATGTATATATTTGCTTATACTAAGCTACCACGTACAAAAGGATAAACCATGGAATCATCAGGCAACCAAATACTATTATTTGGCTCAGGTAAACCCTACTTGTATTTATTAGTTAAGCCATTATTCAGGTCACTATTTTTCCACAGTCATAATACAAGAAGTAGAGGCATTCACTATTGCGATAAACTTGAGGACTATAAAACAGTACTAACGTACTGGTAACAGATCCCATACATGTACAGACATCTACCACCAGACTGAATGTATCTTAGATAAACATGAGTCATTATAGTGTAACTGGCGGTAACGGTAAAGATTGCTGCCTTGCGTAAAATGATATCAGAGACATTTGTTCAGATACAATTTTTATTTATCAAAAATATGTTTCTTCATTAAACACAATTATTGTTAGGTCATTGTATACATTTGCATTAAAGTTATAACAACTGCATTAGAAAATCATGGGTTATAAAAATGCCATATATGGCTGTATAAAAATCAACTTTTACATAAAAATTACTATAAATCAACGGTTTGGGAATGTTTGAATGCATAGTAAGAGATATCAGGCACAGACCCTCAGTGGAAGCCAGTGTGAAACTGTAAATTGCAATGAAATTCTAAATAAAGATATGAACCTTGATTTAACGCATATCCGTTTGTGTTCATTCTTAACGAAGCCTCGTCTCGGTATATAAATGTTCAATTGAAGTCAGGTGGCGCAGTAGACGGCATGTATTCGCCATAGGCATTTCAGGAAAACAGTGTCTTTAGCTTCTGCAAGACCAGTCCACACTACTCAAGAATTGCGTTTGTGAGAGTCAATTATCTCATATTAACAGTATCCCCACATTTGCGATTGTTCCATAGGAACCATTTCGGGTAACACGTCATATCCGCCGCTTATCTCAAAGTATTCATGATTCACAGGATCCATGGAATACAACATGGAATCATCTACTATTTTGGCGCTTTCTGGAATCCATAATTTAGTGACTAGCTTTTTCTCTGGCGACATCTGCGATGATTTCTCATCTTTCCATGAGAGGGAGTGACAGATAATATCTGAGTCGCCAGTAGAATTTTCTTCCAAGCATTCTGAAAAATAAAAGTTTTAATCAGCATGAATGCCTGGTACGTCATTTCAGATTAGGGAATCAGACTTAGATTTGTAAAAGCCGTAAAATTGTAAAAACTGAAAATCAATTTTTTTCTTCCAGCATTATTTCGGCATGGATGTGAAATTTTAACCTGGTTCGAGATTGTTGGACAATTAACTAAGCGTATATGTCTGTGTTTTTGTTAAAAAAAACGACAAATTTATTTCATTTGTTTATCATACTAATTTCTCATCAATTACATGAAATAATTACCTTGTTTCTAGGAATACTGGTACTTAACCTGAAGCCGAACAAAATGTGTTTTAAAGTATTAAAAAATGTAAGGCAATCAATAAATGTGCGCAGTGATTCAGTAATAAATTCAGAAATATATCGCAAGCTTTAATATACCATAGCATTTTAAGATGTTTTATGTTCACAGATCATTTCGAACGATAAAGGTACCCTTATTTTTTACTTTATTTAATATCGCCTATTAAAATATACTTTTAACATATTTTCCTTAGAATGCTATCACCATGAATAGCCGCGTTATATTATGACTCCCATTAATACTATTTCCTCATTAAAACGGCTTAATTAATGTTTTAATTAATCGACTAATTATCATTTTTAACTGCAAAGAGTAAATTTTATGACACACCTGAGGTTTTCAGTTCTCGTATTGATCAATGGATGTAGTTGCTCATTTGTTATTTAAAATTCATTATTTATGACTTTTATCTCTTTATTTTGATATACATATCAATGTGTTTTCTTAGCTAACATTAATTTTGCATTCCAAGCGTAGTTTATATTATTTCCATATTTAAAGTATGTTTACTATACTTTATCGTATAAATATGTGAATGTTATTGTACGCACAACTCATGATGACATTGTCCCGAGTAGCGTACCCGTTTTGTCCCGCATTTTTTTATTTTGCAATATCACTTTCCATATGCATAAATTTAAAAGTCTACAGCCTAGATACAATGTTCATGTTCCTAAAAATCTCAATCAACGTTTTAGCGCATGCGCAGTCTGTACTTAGCATTTCTATTTGCAATTTTCTTGCATTTTATAAATGTTATTTGGCTCAGACAAAGCGTGCATGAATATCTCTTAAAACTAGTATTACAGTTTACCAAAATGGGACGACGGGATTCCATAGTACTCAGCTTAAATGTCTCACCAACTTCATTCTTGTTCATTGTAGGTTAAATGTGTTTGTTAATATAAGTTGCGTCTTTATTTCTATGTAGCATATTTAACTTGTCTTACCTGTTTTACACATGAGTATAACTTTTTCTTGAATTTCTTTCTTATCTTTCCTCCTGAATGTTATGTCATCGCACTGCTCTAATGTTTCCGTCAAATTCTGAATGTATTGTATGGCATATTTTAACGTGTCAACTTTAGAAATCTTTTTCCTCTCTGAAGAAGAAATCGGGATTCTATTTTTTAGTCCCTCAAATGCGGTATTTATAGACTTCATGCGTTTCCTCTCGCGTTGATTTGCGGCTTGCCGCTGCTTTTGACGTTTTAACGGACACGTACGTTTAGATTCACCGTCGTTTGAATCGTCATAGTTTTCTTGATCTGACGTTGATCCAGCGTAAGAATGGGGACTCAGGTCGTCAACGTTCTCAAATTCCGCCGCTTCCTGGGCCCATTGTGAGAGAAAGTCCAGTTCTTGATTGTAGCTATAACCATCCCAAATGTTACTGAAAGCTGTCTGCATTATGTTATGATTGATTGCTATAGTAACCAAATTATACAAAATAAAAAATATTTGTTTTCACGAAGTTTAGCCGTATGTAAGACGTCCGTATAACCATGAAGACGTTGTTACATTTGAGTTAATAAAATTACGCAACGGAATAGATTTTTTAGTCCTGTATGGTAAATTTCCGGAAAAATGTCATTTTGCACAAAACAGGCTTGCTTGTCATTAGTCTTCCTGGACAGTTTCAAAAGTTCTTGTGTATCCCTTATACTAATTTGATTTCAATTTTAATTATTTACCGCTTCAGCATCCAATTAATTAACTATTAATTATCTTATAAAATTCCAACACGTTATAACTTGAAACACTATATCTAGAGATATGTATCCGGCGCGTGCCACGTTGTTGTATATGGTCCCTATATGGCACGCGACGGGTTTATATACTAAATCGTAAACAAACACAGCCACGTGGAAGCCTTGGGCAACATGCCTTCAGAGACAACCGCTGGCAAATCAGACGCGGTATTGGTAAAAGAACGGACGAATCAGAAAGTAGATTTAATGTTTAAGGCGGGCTTAGTACTGCTGTATATTGCTGTCTGGTTCCTGAGGCAAGATAGCAAAAAAAAAAAACTTCGTGCACGCGTTTATTTGTTGACCAGCACTATTCATTAAAATCCTGGATTTTTAAATTTGCTTTACTTAACTAGTTTATTGAGTGAAACATGCACAATAAATCATGTAGATCGAAGCTTTTTAGCACATTAACTAAACAAACAGACATTACTATTGCTTCTAAAGCTTTCTGACCACATGAATCTTAAAAAATTCTTTCAAAATCTCAAGCAATATATTCCTTAGAAAACGATGTTTTAGATATTCTTGGAGGGATTTTTTTGTGTTGTTTTGGTCATCCGGGACACAAAGCATGCAAAGTGGTGTTTATAATTCAAAAAGATCTGCACGTTTATTTGTTTGTTTTATACTATATCTCTTGCCTAGGTCTGCCTTTATTGTATCATCTGATAGCCCGTTCTATAATCTGTTGTTTGTCAAACTTCTCAGAGTTAAGGGGATAGTTAAACTGCGGTTTAGAGAGATATTTTCACCTTGATTAAAATGCATTTATGTAAATGTGTTCGGAAATATCAAATGATATTTAAATAAAATAGAGATGTTTTATACCGAGGATTTAACGACAATGTTACACATGGGTCCAATGTGATATTTCTTAGCAATATATGGATCATAGCTTTAAATTTGAGACTGATAGCATTACTTGACAGTTAGTTAATAACAATCATGTCGGCCTGTTTAAAAATTACACGCCTAGAGTTGTTATTTATATACACGATTAAATGCACTGGCCAAGGTAAAAATATGTTGAACATGCATTTTTGGCCTTTTGTTAAGCGTAATTACATTCAGGCAAAGTAATTATTTTAGAAAAAAATGTTTTGCTTCGTCCTTTAACAACAAATCAAAAGTCATATGAATTTGCCTCTTGCAACAATTTCTACTGTTTGAAATAATAAAATTTTCATCAAGTATTTTTCCATTATATTTTTTCAATATCAAATATTTTCGTTGGCTATTAATGCATTAAACACTCTACTCCTCCAATTATTTATTTTTCTAAACAATGTGATCCATTCATCTTTACTCATAGTATGGCGCGTCTATTGTAACCTAGCAAAACATTGCTTGAACATTATTTACATTCAGTTTCACTGTTGATTATTCTAAGGACAATAACATTGCTGTAAATTGTTTACATGTGTGCATTCATTATGTTAGGCTATAATAAAATATGTTTGTTTTATTATCCAGCTATGCGTCCATCATTTCATTTTATGAATTATTTTTTTACTAATATCACAATCAAAATGTTTGCTTAATAGTCTAAAACAGAAGACAAAGACTAGGCACACTTCACAAACCATAAAACATTATATCCACTATTTTACTCCGTTAAAATGAATACAAACCTTACAATGTATAAAGAAAATGGTATTATGACATACATGTTCTATTTTAGATGTTGACTGTAGAGGCTCGGTAACCTGAGTATGTTTTGTTTACTAACTTGTAAGACGTTGCAGACTCCCGCGCACCTGTTTGTGATCGATGCTTCAATGTGATGACATGATTCGATCTTTAGAGACAGAAGTCTTGGAATTAGTTGGCACGCGATTAATTAATAGTGTTGCGGATCAGGAGTACTCAAGGAAAGGAATATTTTCAGAATATATTCACCCTGGAGTGTACATATTTTAATGATAAATAGATGATGTAAAATATGTTTTAAAACAAAATTAGCCAGAAGTGGACTATTTTGTATTTTCTCCAAGCTTAAGAATTTGCTAAAAAAAATTGCTTAAACGTAAAATTCATGCCAGATTTTAAATCTAACATCTTTCCCTGAATCAATGTTGCACCAAAATTCATCAAATAAGCGGTCCATTCCCGGATCTATTGCCTTTCATGAATTGATGTTAAATTTTATTTAAAAGTTTAAATAAGTGAAACACAGATAATACATGTGGTTATTAAAAAATAATATATTGGTGTCGATATTTGTGTTTATTTAATGTTGATCTGTTATAAGCCGTTAGAGATACCCTGCTTATATTTATGTATATTAATTTTGTAGTTTATCTTGGTTGTGATAGCAATGAAGATATTCATGTTTGCTTGTCAGATTATAAGGATACGTTTTGATACACCCCATCAATCTTCTACCTTTCAGATCCTGCAGCCAAAGCTCTTCATACGGTTGATACAAGTGTATTTGCAAAGTGCGATAAAAATGTTACAATACAAAATTAATTTGCTGATTAATAATTAATAACATTAAAAGAAAATTATTGTGTCACTCTGAATCCAACAAGGTTTAATAAAAAAATGAGAAAATGTCAGTATACGACCTCTTGTTTATGAATGTACACGAATTGGGTGGTGACTAAAACTCCCTCATAAGAAAAGGAAACGGCGTGATATTGAAGTATCGCGTCTGCTCATCAAAGCACAGACACGGTCTTACGTTCATACAAAAGCTACGAATTCTTGGAATGCATACACCTGAGCTACACATGTACGTATGATTATGGTATCAATTACCTGGATTAAAGTATGACTATGTACAAACCACTCGAGTCTACATAATATATCGAAGTGTATATATTTATCCGAGGTGTATATTCGAGACAAAGCTTCAATAGCAGTTGACAGTAATATCGATATAACATTTGATCCCATTTTATCATGTGTTTATATTTACCACGTATCAACACTAATACAGGTTGTTATAATACAACGCACACAGAACGTAAAACAAGACCAATACAAATATTAAATATGACGAGTAAATAGCTCATACAAGAACATAATGCGAACACATGTTTTAGCATCAAACACCTATATTTAATATTTGTTTAACAATATTTCAACTTGTCGCCAACCTTGATCACTTGTTAAATTTATTTGTCTCAGTGTGCCATCTACAATGTTAGAGGATATACTGAATGATTAATGACGACTTAGGATTTTTAAAATTTTTTTTTCTTAGATATTCGAATTATTTTGTTTATCACATTTATATAAATGAATTAATATAGATAGTGGATTGTAAAAATAATTATTTTTACATTTAATTATATTTAATTTTGAATTCAGCAACATTTTGTTGGAAGAGAGGAAGAGGGAAAGAGACCGACATGTATGTCTCCAGTGTAATAAATATATGAGATCCATGCACGACCAAATAAACAGTGAGATCTCCTAGAGGTCTACATTCCTAGAGGTCTACATTCTGTCTCTGAAGGTTCTGCAATCAAGCAAGGGTGCATGCTGGCAATTATTATTGGAAATTTAACACTCAGATTATTTTTTTGTTCAGATGTTTGAAATTGGAAAGCAGTTCTCACCCCCCAGATAGTACTATAGCCTTAATTCTGGAAAATAATCTAAAGTTACACTTACATTTCAATACCTAATGACCTTTTATCATAAAACACTTTAGTTGAAAATATTTTAAAATCCTTTACGCATAGCTCACGGACTAGAATGCATATACACTGTTCGCGTCGCCTTATCTTGAACCATCAATGCGAACGACTGTAAAGTGTTTAAATTACGTAAATATCCATGTTTGGCACTGACAAATTTCTCACGTAGTCCAGGTGTACGTATTATGTATTTGTGTATATTATAAGTCCCGATTCAATTATCGCTGCGAGTGAGCTTGTAATCATGGCCACCTAGTACAAGCGCGCATATTATTATATCAGAATTGAAATTTCCCCGTACGTTGCTCCTTAATTTCAATAATTATATAGTTTGGTATTTGATTTAAAATGCTATAATTGATGAATTTTATCGGCTCTGCGACGTTTTATTAATTCATCAAAATGACTCAATGTCTATTATATGTATGACAGAGATCGTATGATTAGTTATAATGAGGATATTTAAATAAATATTATCACGTTATAAGATCATTATATTAACTGCTTGTGATTGCTGGCTTCTTTAACCTGTCATAGCGCAATTTTGATCGGAATTTTTAAAAGCTATTGTCGCCACAACGATACTTGAATTATGTATCAAATGATTTGAAACTATTTTTATGAAAGCAATAGTATTTGAAGCAATTTCTGAAGAAATAAAAATAAAATTTTTATGACTAGCAGTATCGTAATTGGCAAGTATTCGTATTCTTTCTCTAGGCTAGTACATGTTCAGCGCTTCTAGAGATATCGAACCTTTCAAATTGGAGATCTCAAATGTATTGCTACACGTATCAGTAAAATGTAGTACATTTGATAATTCTGTTATTTTTAACACTAATGCAGAAAGCATAAATATCCTATTCAAATGATATTATGTTTTATCTACACCAAATTCAATTGCGATATTGAAATTTTAATTCTTTTTCCCAAAACAGTGTCTTCAATTTTTCAAAATATGCGATATTGAAATTTTAATTCTTTTTCCTAAAAAAGTGTTTTCAATTTTTTAAAATAAATACATTAGTTCTAGAAAAAAGTAAATAACTGAGATGTGGAGTGGCTGCTAATTAGCCAATAGAAACGTTTTATTGAACAGCATGTGGCTGGTTACGCGTGTATTAAATTTATTCAAATATAAGATTTGGAATAAAATAATGGCGATATGAAGTAGATCATACAACATGCAAATCGAAGCTTAAATTAAATACATGTTTGATGATGGATTATTTTATTAAACAATTGACAATTACGCAAACACTTCAAAAATATGTACCGGCTACAGCAGGCCACCTTCGAGCTATAGTTGCATATTATTTATCAGTATTTCGCCTTTTGGCCGCATTTCTTTTCGATTAGCTAGTAAAAAGCCTATTTTGGGAACATTTTGGATCATGACCGTATTTAGAAAATGTTGACATATTTTGCCTTATATTATGTTAGAGCTCGAAATATTTTTTTTTTAAAACACAAACTGTTATCCTCGATATTACGCATATTTCTTATTGTATATCCATATTTATATCTAATAATTTCCTTTCTTATAGTTTACTTCTATAGATGTGTGAGGGCATTGTTGGTTGTATTTATTTATTTGCGCTAACACTGTTTCCATTACATTCATCACTAGAGTCACGGCTATTCCATCAATTACACGGCCATTCCATCAATTGCTTTACCTCATATTTCTTGTTGTTATACAGGTGCAAACTAGCAATCAATTACAGTACAAATAAAGGTTTATCTGAATTTAAAAAATCCGGAAACAAAAATTAAATTATAGAAAAAGAAACCATTGAGTAGCCGTAATATACTATATTATATACCTGATTAACGGGTAAACAATTCTAAGCTTACGGCACGTACTGGTGCGGAAGTAAAGTATCGCCAAAGTTTCCTGAAACCGGAAAAATTCAAGTATATAGTAAACTAATGACAGACGAGGAAAGTAACGTTTTAATAATATGCAGAACTGATTAAAATAATCGTACAAACATAGAAAATAAATATAATACATTTAAGTGGTCTGAATGGATGTGTATGTATTTTATAATAACTTTACTGGATATGGGGAGATAATCGTGTTTTTCTATGTTTGGATCTAAAATTGTACAAAGCCAAGGAGCTAAAAAATTAAGCACGAAATACTTAAAACTTAATAATGTATAAATATAGTCCAGATTCAGAAATACTGTGTGCGTAGATTAACACCAGTCTCTACATTATGGGGATTTTACAAATTAGCTTTAGTGCTATGCGACACGGGCAACTAAATTTCTGCGGGTGAAAGGAATATGCGATCTAATACGCTTAATGTTTTCAAATAGAAACTATACATTCGTTATTTCTACTAGCAACTGCTATAGCGTCTCTAACGATGCCGGATACATTGAAGTGCATTTTACCGTACTTAAAATAAAATTTCTTTTAATGTTTAACGATAAATAAATTAAATAGATTATAATAGCTATGATGAGCTAATGGTTTTTAAGAGTTTTGACTGTAATTTGCCGTAAACACTTGAAACTTTCACATTATAAACTATTATTGTAGCTTATATTAGTATTAAACATCACTGGAAACACTTGAAGTAATTATATTGAATTATATATTGTCATTATAGATCACAAAATATTTTGACTGTAATTCAGTGGAAAGGCAATATTATGGTTGTGAAGAGTGCACCACAGGAAATCAAAAGAGTTAGGGCAGAGACCTGATTGTCGTAATTTTAGAATAAAGTGCTAGAATGAAGGGCTCTCCACGGGAAATCAAGAGAGTTCGGACAGAGGCCTGATTGTGGCAATTTTAAAATAACGTGATAGAATGAAGGGCTCTCCACGGGAAATCAAGAGATGTGCTGTTATCTTAGGCAATCGGCAATATGTTCACACATTATTCTAAAGTACTTGTCGATGTAGTGTCAATGCTGTTGTTAATAGCTATCGAGTTGAAATCAAGCGAACATTATAACTTATGGGAATTACGAGGCAAGTAGACAACGGTTTTGTACTTGCGTACATGCAGGCAAATGCTTTTAAGAATGTGTGGGAACAGACAGGGCTGTCGAGGTTTCTCTATGACATCAGCCTATATATATTATCTGTTTACCTGATAACCGAATTAGCCTCACAACTAAACTGATAATTCCGTACTTTCATAGTATCTTCAAATTTATAAAGAAATAACAAAATTATAGATATTTCCATATACATTGTTTTTTTGTTTTAAAAAAAATAAATATTGATTTAATCATCTAACCGTTGTTGCATATTTTAATTTGCACAATATAGACTGAATAAATTACGCACGTGCAGAAATAACATCGATTAACAAACATACGGAGAAGACGTTCACCTTATGAAATTACTTTATACAAAATAAAATCCTGGAATGGTTTCACGGAAAATGCTTCGAGATGATTTCGTATACGCAGACATGCCATTATCTCTTCTCTGCTAGTCCTTACTCATTTGTTTTCCCCTTAAAATTGGTCAATCGTAATTTTGTATGGTCACTGCGTATGTAAATGTAATAAATTTAACTGTGTTCATATTTTGGATTTTGTGCTAAAATACTGGTATATTAAATTTAAGTTTTATAAGAATTATTTTAGCGTATAGGCAAATGAAGAAGTTGATTTTTTTCTTCTAAATCTTACTATTTTACACGACACAATAAATATATATTAGAATATGTAAGTAATGTAAGATTGACAGCTTATGTATACATATTATAAATTTGCCAAAAACTTATAATTTGCTTTAAAATTAATATCATCCTCACTATAAGATTTCATCTACTGTACGACTTGAGAAAATGAGATATAACACATTTTAACAAGAACAGTAAAAAAACAACAAATTAAATCTCTACACTTTGACTTATAAGTTTTAAGTCTTTTTCCCTTTGTTGTTATTTTTTGTACAATAGTTAAATATAGAGTTTATATATTTTTCTCGATCCCTATAATCTGCCAACTAATTTTTATTTTTAACGCATATTTCAAAATTTGTGAGAGGCTACTTATCATGCGAAATATTATATGTTTATTAATACTAAACGTAATAATTAATAGATTATTAATTAATTAATTATTTTTAATTATAATTACTTATCATGCGAAATATTATATGTATAGTAATACAAAACGTAATGATTGTAGCTGCAGGCGACAGCAACATTTGAGGCACAATAAATCTTAGACGACTAATGCGCAGGCACCAACAACTTATAAAGTAGATATTTAATTCGTCTGATCGTATTATATGTAAGGTTTCAAGACACTGCCAATAATTTCATAAGAGCGGACAGGTGCATGCTGAAAAGGAGACAGTCTTGGTAAAAGCCTCTTCGATTTTTTCTGTAATCATTTGTTAACTTTTTTCTTGAATTTTATTCCAAATATCGGCTATTTTGTATGTATACAAAGGCTTAAACAAAAACTGTTATTTTTGTTGTCCTACAATTGAATTACATTCGACTTTTTTTAGTGTATGCGCCAAACCCTTTTCGTTCATTTTTGCTAATTTTGCACGTCTCTAATTAAGCGCAAATTTTATTATTTAATAAGAAAGGAGAAATTAATGCGAACAAGATATTCGAATATCGATTTTTGAAGGAAAGAAAGATATGTAAGTTGAAAATTCAATTATATCACAATTTTTCTATTTATATATTTATTACATTTTATAAAGAACATTTAATATTTAATTAGTTTTTAATTTTAAATGTTGACTTCAATTAATTGACGATTGTTTACATAAGAAAACAAGAACATTTTATTCTATAAAAATAAAAAATAATAGCCTTTGTTTTTCCTATAAAATAGCCATTCTTGTCACATCTAAACAAGGTGTTAATTCAGATACGCATCAATTAATTTGCATTTAAGACAATTTAAATGCCATAAACAAGAAGGGACTTTTTAAAAAATTACATATTTATAAGCAATGCAAAACAGCCACATCGATATGTATGATCACACAGTAAAACCACGCCTCCTCTTTTTGTTTTTATCCAATCAGATTCGGTGTATAGGTACACAGTATTACTTTCTGCCGACCACCTGCAAGTTAGCATATACTTGTTAATTACCTCAAAATACGTCTTTGAAGTACGTATCATTACATGCGCATA
>JAOXYB010028112.1:0-15324 GCA_028565635.1 Phoronis ovalis
TTTTGAAATTTGACCTACTGACCTCAAATTGACCCCTGACCTAATTTTTGTATGTCCCCCTCCCTACTAAGTCCACAACTTAAGTTTGACACCCATAGCTCAAAGCGTCTCCAAGTTATAGACGTTTCAAAATTGGAAGAAAAAAAAAAGAAAAAAGATACAATCTCAATAGATTGCACTTGCTGTGCAACCTAATAATAACAAATGAATGTTTTGGTCTTACCCTTGTTAATATACCAACTTCTAAATATAAACATATGACAAATACGTTCCATCCTAACCAGATTAAACTCCAAACAGCATACTGAAAATCAAAACCAAAAGAGTAAAATTAGTACATAGGGTATAAATCTTTAAACAAATATTATGCTTTCCAGCAGTTTCAAACAGCAGCAGCCAGTGTCCTGTTGCACACATAATTAGCTCTTTACTTTCCATATCTTTTTGAGTGCTAACAAGTCAGTAGGAGCATGCCAAAAATATGGATTAACCAATAAGGCATCAGACTTGATGGCAAGATCAGGGAAGTAAAACTATTGGTTCAAACAGGCAATCTTACTTTCCCTGAGAGATGCATATAATAAGGACTGGAACAATCAGATATAAACGTGTTGGCAAGAAATCGAATAACAAAGATTGTTGTGTTACTTACAGCAGTCAGTCTTTGCACCATTTCAAGAAGCCTTTTATCACATATTATCTCAAAGATGTAAAATTAGATCTTATATATTAGATGAGGCTAGTAGGAAGGTTCATAACCAGTATGGAAATTGTGATTTGACTTTGGGTTTCACACATACTGACAGCAAAGAACATATATTACTTTTGGGAACAAAAAAAAAATAATATGAAAGTGTAAAGTTGTGGGCATTGTAGTGGCACCTAATCAGCCAGTTATGTGTGAGAACAATGTTATTTGTATCACTGTCACACATGATGATAAATTGTCCAATAAAGTTGACAATGCTATTTCTTTCACCAGCAGTTCAAGGTACCAAATACTGCACAACACAGGGAAAATATTCTATTGGAAACAGCCTTTTTGGGAACTACCTCTGCTCAGTTACTAACACCAGGCAAATGCTGAAATGTTAAAGGTAGCTTTTAGATACATAACCTTATTTAGAATTAGTACAAAAACAACTGCAACCGACTTACCATAACTAAAAATTTTGGTCTGTATTGGAATGCACCAAATAAGCATACAATTACAAATATTATCTGTAGAAAATTGCCAATGATGGGTGCCCACATAAAACCCAGGAAATCAAACACTTGTCTTTCTACAGTGGCAATCTGCAAAGCAAAATAAATTAAAGTTAAAATCAATCACATATTTATCACATAAAAGTGCTGTTTGAGACCAACTGATGTATGTACAGTAAGAGAACTAGACGAACTTTAACAGCAATAGAAAAAGTTGCAAAACTCACTAGCAACCAGGCAGGGCCACCAGTGCTTCTTATAACAAAGAGAGGAGACCTGGAGTCTATCGCTGTCTTTTATATTATTTTTAAAAACTTTTTTAGATGGTATGACATGTACATTATATGATGCATAATTAAAAAAATGATCATGTTAAACCAAGATATATAAATAAACAAAGATCTAGTGCCAAAGAAAACAGGCTTCCATACTCTAGTTGAATAAGGTGCTATTAACTATGACATAATATACTAAAGGTGGGGATTGGAAAGCATTAGGCAGACAAAATTTGAAGTATTCATCAATACAAATATGTATTTGCTAAAATTTCAAGTGGCATCACTTAAAAGAATTTCCACATAGTCCTACAAGCAATCCACAAAACTGTTAATGATTGAACTCTGTTACAGTTGTCATGAAGTAAATCAAGAGTGATGTGAGGAATTACAGAACTTATGTTGTAAGCAGTAATCAGTCACTTTTCCATTTATACAAAAATGAACAAAATAGAAAACTAATTAATTTCCAGTGCTTATCATTTTACTGTTAAAATGACTTGTGTTGTTGGTAAATCAATGAATCAGCTTGATTGTAGAGTTTATAAGATTTTAACAGCTGTTCAAACTTTAAATTACTACCACTTGGGTTGGCATATACAACCAAAGTTCCAACTTCAAACTAAAGTGAAAACTATATTATAAGTTCTTGCCATAAAAACTATGAATTGATTTTATTAAAAATAAAAATCCTTAGTTATAAACATGGTGAAGAGGGTTAAAGTAGTTGATTTGACATCCACAGTCAATATGTTATTTGTGTTCTTCCTTTTGTGGTTTGTTTAGTGATATGTATGCTCAGTTTTCCATTTAACACTTCCATAATCACTAGTTTATCTTACAATAATACTAAATAAAGGCCACAATTTATGCTTCATAAAATCATTTGTCTGCTATGCTTTATGATTAATGTTACAAGCATTTTATTAGAAACCAGCAGATAAAAGTTATAATAAATGCATATATATGATCCAAGTGCTCAAATGCATAAAATAGCTGCAGTAACTTTTAGCATGGATCAAAAACTTTTGAAGAATTTTATCATTTACTGCATATATGTGCCTTTATGACTACTTTTCCACAGTATTTATGCCCATAGGAAGCTCGAACAGCTACAATTATCAGGGATCTGACTGGGGCAAATATATCAAATCCTTGGAGGCAGAAATGTAAATGATTTATTAACATAACCAAGAATTATACCTTGATATTTTGCAGAGAAATGTTAGAATACAGAATGTTTACACATCAAGAATGTACACTTGGTTCATCTGGCCATCTTTATCCAATATTTATCTATCTCCTAATATTCTTTAACATCATGCTTGCTCATTAACCAGGTACTGCCATGGTACAAGTAACCTAGAACTGACTCTACTACCTTTATTGTAAAAATTATTCCTAGATTAGTCTGTCTAATTTAATCACCACATTGTCTGCAATACTTTGGGAACTTTCAATAATTTCAATTACTGCTTTTTCACAATCTTCAGTGAAACATGTGTACATTTAACATTACAGCATTTATACTGTTACTACTAGCACCATTATTATACACTATGTTGGGAAAACGTGGCTTTCATGCTATTGGCAACCAAAGTAACCAAAAAATACTCAAGTAGAGAATAGCATAAATTTAAAATGATTTTTTTATTTGTATTTATTCTAATAATATTATTTAACATTATGATTAAAATATAAATTTAACACATTGTTGAAAATGTTTAGGTTTATGACTAATTATTTTTTTATTAAATCTTATAAGGTCATAAATTTAATGTAATTTTGCTTGTAAAGTACTGAAAATATGAAACTATGTGCAGTATGATACTAATGATTTATGTTGAGCCTTTTACTAGGCTGTCTAATTAATTTGATAAATTTGTCTCACAAAATCATACACCTACTAGTGGATGAAATAATGAAATAAAATATTTCTTAACAGACATAACCACAACAACAAAGGCTGGAGTCAATAAGACTGTACCAGAAGAAAATTATAAAAAAGCTGTACATAAGAGTCAGTAGTGACAGATGCATTTGGAAAGGTTGCTTGCATATTTAACAGATAATTAACTGTTGGATTTCCACAGGAGTAAATAAACAACAGCACCATTAATTGGCTTCTCACTTAATGAAGAAAAATAATTATCAAATTCCATTCAGTAGAACACAGAAACATGTTAGTTGAACAGTATCTGTTTACCAAACAGTAGGATAAAATCTTTAATAAATAATTCACATTTGCACTGTCTATAAGCTTCACAGAGAACAAAGTTGAGATTTGACAATTAAATTACTTCAGATGGTGCATCAGGTTAACAAACAAAGTGAAATTGAGGGACAAAGTTCTATAAAATTAGGTAATACTCCTGGATAAAGTTAAATATAAAATATTGTATGTTTCTGTACTTCACACCTATTTTTAGTATGTTTCTGTACTTTACAGACATTTTTGTACCATCAAGGTCACTTACTGCTATCTTTTGTTGAGAACTTTAAACTATATTTTAACCAAGTTAATATTGAACTAGGGCCCAGGTACAGCACTTGTGGAAAGGGCACTGGGTTACTCAAGGTTTTTTGATTACGGAGATGTGCCGCGGAACCCAATCCAAAATTGTAGCTTGCGGTAGCAAACCCAATCCAAATTTTTGGAAATATAAGGGTACCAATCCAAACTTTGTGAAATATAAGGGTAGCAATCCAAAATGTTAAATATTTGAGTAGCAATCCATTTTTACGCAAACTGACTGATACAAACCAAATTCCAAAAATCGTTATGGATACAAACCTAAAATTAATTCAAATTATTTGCTGTAAGCAGCGGGTAGCAATCCAAATTTTTGAATTTCTTTATGGTAGCAATCCAAAAAAATACCGTAAGAAGTATACAATCCAAATCCAAAATTTTCAACTGGGCTGCACACCCCCCCAAAAATTACTTTGAGTACCTCCCCGGGGGCACTGGGTACCCAGGTGAACAAAAAATGATCTGAAAACGGGGTATACTTTTCTGCAATCGGCATGTGATAGACATCAAACGGTTTGGATATACATTTAACCAATCTTGACTGTAGAGTCTTGTTTTTAGAACCTAGGTATGTCAATGTGTATGTTTTCGTTTCACTATCAGCTAGTGATGCCTAAAGTCTGCTAATGGGTCACTTAATAAACCTGCAGATGTTTGAAAAGGGTGCTTTTGAGAAGTTAAGCCATATATGTATTTAAGGTTATTTTTTAATCCAATCTTCGCACATGGATACCCACCCTTTCCACAAGTGGTATTCACACAGACTGTCAAGCATGATATCACAGAATGTCACATTGTGTCTAAAATGTATATGAACTTTTCTTTCAAAAAAAACAACACCTTATTGACTAACAGGTATGGACTTCCAGATACATGATGGAAAAGCTGCTCTGGTGCTTCACAGCCACTTACCTAAGGTGTCTAGACACAATTTAAAATCACAAGATGTGTTTACAATAGACACTAATCCATATTATTATGTAAATTACCACTTTTCCAGTAGTTTAAAGACTGTTTGTATATGTTCCATGAACTAGAATGACTTTGCAGTTAAGGGATGTATCATCATTTTAAAAAGTTGCTCAGGTAAAATTCACATAGGATTTTTATTTCTACCCTGTGATGACACACCCAAGAATTTGTGTTTATGAAAACACAAATTTGCACTAATAGTAAAGTAAGCGACGTGGCACTAGACTATCATTATATGAATATTGCATAAAAGCAAGGAGCTCTACTCAAGGAATCTATAAGTCTAGCTACACTAAGTGTGATAGGACAAATGTGTTTTCTGTGTTGTCGAAATCAAATAGAGTATTCATATTTTTTTGTAAAAAGTGTTTACTTTTAAAATTGATTTCATTTTTTCTATATATAATTAAAATCAAGTTAGATAAACAAAATCCAAGAGTTGGTTTCCAATAGTCACTTTAGTTTTTATTTTCAAATATGACTGATTGATTGTCAAAGAAATCTGACAGTGGCGTGCTGTAGTTAAGTATATTACTTCCTCTTACAACATACATGCAGCGAATGTTTAATGTCTTGTGCGTGTGTGTGTGTGTGTACGAGCACTATTAATACCTTACTTCAGATATTCTAACAATTATATACAGGCAGGTGTATAAAACATTTTCTCAAAAACCAAGCATAAACATGTCTGTAAGAGGGTTGTAATATAAATACATATCCTCATAGCTTCAGTAGAACTCAGATTAAGAAGTTTAAGATGTACCACATTACCTAATAATTGATACAAAGTGGGCAGTTTATAATGAACGGTTAATCACGGTTTCTACCTCTTCTTAAAGCATAGGCCGCTCAGCAAGTCCAATGTGTAAGCATGCTCATATTTAACACCAGGTCAGGATGTTAATAATAAATCCGGGTCTTGGTCGGGCACCTTGTCCTTGGTAATAATTTACCGGGGTATTTCAATTAGTGTTCATTTTTTCAACTCAGTAACAAGAATTAAGTATTTCATTTCATGAAACTTAAACATCTTATTTTAACTACCGATTCGCCAGCCATCAATAACACAAAAAAAAACGTTTATGCGTGGTGTAAATCTCAAACAATCTGGCATGTCGTAATGACAAACTTCACAAAGATCATAAATACATTATTCCTGAGACTAATATAAGTTTAACTCAACGATTGTTTTCCCCGAAAATATAATATACGTGAATTACTTACCAGTTGTAGAAAGCCGATGGTAATAAGAAAATATCTACCACTACAGCAACTCATGATTACTAGCTACATAATCGTTAAATCACAAATATATAAAGAAATTTCAAACCATCTTGTTTGACAACCTCAACATTTGGTTTTCTGTTTATGCACCAAAGTACACGTATAACTCGTACGCACAAAAATATAAACTTCACGTGTTCTGTTAAATGTATCTAATAATGGTTAGAAATCTGGGTTACACTAGGTGACATGGAATCTATGTTTATAACCGTTATAAGAGTGCGTGTCTTTGCTCATAATAATTATGTTAATAGATAGTGAGTGAAACCGTTAGGCCTGTTCACCCAAAAAGGTTTTATGCGGATGGACACAAACCGGAAGTTTATGTTGATTATTCATCTCAAGAAAATGTCTTATAATGTGGCATAATTAGTCACGAAAAGCATTCTAGATGAGTTAGCTTTACTAATGTGTGAAGTTAATTATTATACAGCAAATATTGCTATAGGCTGTCTATATTTTATTAAAGTTTATGTGGTCAGTTGAAAGTAGTGCTTTAGAGAAATACAGATTCGTTCCACTGCAAATGTGATACGAATTGTTAGCTTAAACATAATAACAAAACTGTAATGTTTCAAGTTTTATTTTATAGTATTTCACAGAATCGAACTATATCTCTTACTTTTTAGCAGCATACACATTTTGTGAATGACAATCAAACTGTGGCTGCAATCAGCTATATCTTAGAGCGCCCTCTAGCCAGTGATAACACAATAGTACACATGCAATGCCTTGCAATGGTTATGTCATTCACAATCACAGTGTGAGAGTCAGTCGGGTCATTGCACAGAGCAGTGGTCGTTAGCTTAATTTAGTTAATGTATTATATATACAGGGCTCAAATGTTGTGTATGTTAAGCTATGGCGCATAAAAGAAGAAACGAAAAAACCGTGGTAGAAGCGAAATCAAAAATTTCAGGTATGTTCACCCGTGCCGACCGGGGCGGGAGTCATTTAAACTTTTACTTTTAATACATACTATTTAAAATTAGTTCAGACTTCAGAATTTTTTACCCGTATTATGCACCGGGACTATGCAGGTATGACATCATGATAGCATAGGGGTCATGGTCTTGTTCCAATACTCGATATAAAACCACTATTAAACTAGCCTAAAGCTTTGAGTAAAAATACTGATTTTATCGATAATTTGGGCTACACTTTATAATATAATTTATAAATATGTTGGATGTAGGATCTATGTATGTAGCTCCGAAGCAATTAGTAAATTAAATTTTGGCAGGAGATCTTGTAAATTTTAATTTACTTGGAATCACTATTAAGAATTTTAAATGTTAAAAAATCGACCTGTTGTTGTCTATATCGAGGACATCATTTAAATACTCAACAGTACAAAAATTTGGTTTTTCAGAAAAGAAAGGTGAAACTATATTTTGGGTAGGCAAAAATTGTAAAACACCTGCACTAAAAACTTGTTATATTTGACATATCTATGCATTGCCAACCTAGTAAAGAAAGGGCTTCTACCAAATGCTTGAGCTTTACTGCTTCAAACTTAAATATTTTATGTATAATATTTATCTGGACCATTTTTTCAGGTGTATTAAAGTAGGGCAAATTACCACAACTGCTTGCATCTTATTTGAAATCTATAAAAAGACTTAAAAGGATCTATTAGTCTAATAGATTATATGATTGAATTTATGCCTGATTAAACATTAGCTACAAATAATTTACATGCTTGACAAAAGCAGATCAGTTGTGCTTTTTTTAGAATTTGACTATTAACATTTGCAAATGTTCTCATTAAATGCTGGTTATAATTTGTTGTTCTCAGTTTTAGACAATGATCATAAGTTTTACATTTTCTTTGTGTAGTATAGAGAAGTCATTGAATTCAGTATCAATACATAACCATGGTGCAATACCATTATACAGTACAAAAGGCTATTCCAATTTTTTACAGTATATTACCTTACTAACTACATGAAGTTATACTTATAATAATATCAGCTAGTGGTTGTAAACGTTGGAATTCATGTAGTTTAGTAACCTCTGCCCATAACATTACAACTCCAAATTATTTTTACCATGGCAATCTATTACACTAAAAACTTGAATTTTGCTTAATATTCATATTGATACAAAATCACATATACCAGGAAATTGATGCTTGTCAAATACATTTCTCTAATAATAAAGTATATTTAACATTGTATTTTTTTAAGTCTGTTGGTAGTCATTTATTGTAACATTAAAATTGGTTGGGCTCTTCTATTGATATTTATCAAAGGATTAATAGATGGCTGCTTTCATTGCTATAGTACAGTGTTTGAGGTTCATTGCATTCATGGTGTGTGAATTGTCATGAATACTCTGATGACTATATTACCAGTCTACAATAACATGTATATAGGGTGATATCCTTGAATGCAGAAGAGATGGGTAAAGTAAAACTAATGGCATTAGCAGTTTATTATATATAATATTTTATTTCATTATTGGATGATAACATCTGGCATATGTTTTTTATGAAATGGTATCTACTGATGTACTTATTGTAATCATTAGCAGTCAATACATTGATTGAAATATACCTGTTAGCATCATTTTTTTTATTGTATATCAATAAATGATTTTTAATTGATAATACTATATGTTATTAACTTTCTCAATAATTCTATTGCAATAAACTGTGTATGCATGTTCTGTCAAACTTTACATTTATTATCTATTGGTCAATAGTGGTTGCTTGCTATGGAAGCCCAGCTTACCTTTTTGTGTGAAAATATATTTTCGTTCACTCATTATTTTTAACTTCGGTATTTTCAGATTATTTATAATTTTCGTTTTTAAAAAATTAGCTCTGCTGCACATGTTATGTAATTTTCCATAGTTGGCAAGTTGTTCATTGACCTGTTATCATGTGTACTAAAAAAAAACTTTATACATGTAGGGGTATGTGTAAGGTATATTAAGCCATTTATTAACATTTGTAATGTATATTTATTTGAGTTTATTTTATACCACTGATTTTGATATAATATGTTGGACAAGTTGCCAAAAATTGTCTAACCTCTCACTTCTTCTTTTGACGAGTTTTCTAATTTTTATTTTCGATGAGTTGTCCAGTTCCCCAATTTTGGCATAGAGTCCATTCTTCAACCTTCAACTACATGTTTAGAGGGTTTCTTTTGGGCCATTAATGAGCATATTTTATTTGAGTGCCCCTTCTTCTGTGTTGGCTGAAGAATCACTTTTTTCTGAATCAGCACTGGTGGCTTAAATCATTTTATAAGTGTATTTCTGTAGTTTTCATGTTAAAGCATAAACCTAGTTAAACTATTGTATTGAGTGGTCAAATTAGCATTTTCAGTAAAAACATATTGAACTATAAGGTTATCTTTTAAAAGTAGAATTTTTATGCATTCATTGGTGTAAGAAAGGAATGATTTTCTTTAGTGTGCAATCCCATACAAATCTTCAATTTTCAGTCAAAGATTTAGAAACTAGTAGCTGATCTATAGGATAAGTTTTTTTCATCCAAACATTGCATACAAGAATCCACAAGAATGCATCTGGAATAGTTATTTTTGGCACTATAAATTCTAATACATCTTGATAACTGGCTAAAATAAAGTGGAAAGACCTTTCTTTTGGTTGGAAAGGTTGGATTAACTCTTAAATATTCTGCCACAATGACGAAATAATTAGTTTGTTTGCAGTATGTTGTGTGGACTTTTGTAATCATGGTATTATAATGCCCGACGGGACTTACATGTATGTTGAATACGGGTGGGTGTCACCCAAATAGGTCACTTTTTCACCGATAAATCCCTAAAAATGGGTACGCGTTTCACAGAAAATGTCCCTAAAAATGGGTAATTTTAAAGGTAGCGTTTCTGGGGAAGTTTTTCAAGAGAAAATCCTAAAAATGGATCCATTTTAGAGACCAAAAATCTCTAAATAACTGGATATTTTAAGTTCGGACTGCACACTCCCATCTGAAAGTATGGTGAGAACCACACCCCCCCCCCCCCCCCGGTTATAATCTTTATTCTTATCAGATATTTAAATACATAATTACTGTAACAAAAAGGAAATCCTAGCTATAAATTAATACACTTGTATAAAGACAATTTTTAACATTAATTTTTTATACCGTAAAACAACTGGATCGTGAAATAAATTCAAAATTAAATTAGGAAATACAAGGTAATCCACACCTTTTTACAGAATAAAAGAAGGGGACTAGACCCCTCAAACTAAATATTTAAATTAGATATGGAAACAGGCACCTTTTGACAATTTATAAAAAAAGTGACAAGTAACATTCTCTATTGAACATGATAACCCAGCCCTGGTAAAATATACTTACGCATGTTATTGAACTCTGAAGCACACAGATGTACTAACGTTTTCGTTGCCCAGGAACATCAAAGACAGTAGGCTAATAATGAAACTTTGTTAACATAATAAATGACTGCAATTCTATAGCTTACTCAGTCAGCGATTTTTTTCTAAAAAAAAAACAGCTCATTTTGATAAAGGTTGTACTACTAGTACATTACATTACAGCAATAAATTGTGAACAAATAGAAGTGTCTGACTGTACTACCAAGTGTGTCATTCTGGCTACAGTTTTGAATTTTTGTGACTGCTCGTTTTTTATATTTTCTTGGCATTTTCAGATGTGAATGGTAACCAGAACATCAAGTTGAAATCAACCACTCCTGAACAGAAAACACTGAAAAGTCTTGCTGTAGTGTTAACCTTTGTTGTTCTGGTAGCATCAGTTTATTTGTCACTATTTTCGGAATGGTCGATAAGCACAAGTAAGAGCCTATACATTTTTTAATAAAAAGGTTTTCACGATGGTTTTCAATAATGCTTTTAAAAAGCTATTTAAAAAAATAAAGAGTTCCATTTTTGTCACTGAATATTATGATCAATGATGTAAAAATCCATATAGATAAGGTTGAAATCCAAACATAGTATTCTTAAATCAAAGATGTAACCTGTAGGGCAGTTAATAATTTGTACTATAATCTGTTAAAACTTTGTAAATGTTAAGAATTCAAATGCAACTTATTAATGCATTTTTTCACGTAAATATTAAACAAATAAATCCACACCTACATACGTAAATTGTACAACTAGGCTGCAACACTAGGATACCTGAGTTTAGATAATCCAGTGTGTGAAATGTTTAGATGTGATAAAAGATCATATATCTTAAAGAGTAATTAAATTTTGCAATTTCACAAAACATAGTAATTGTTGTGTGGATGCTACTATGGGTCACATATTAGATATTGTTATGTAACTGAATTCTATTCTCAGATCAGGTGGACAAGGACTCCATGTCGCCAAAAGCAGAAAGCAAATTGCCAACTGAAAAAGTTGAAAAAGTAAAATCTAAAGTGTCATACAGCAAAGCTGGTATAACAAGCAAAACTGATAATGCCATACGCAATGAACTAGATGCCGCTGAAAAACTGCTTAATCAGGTAAACATGACTTTTTATCATAAACATATCTGTTCCTGTTTCTACCTGTTACAGAGAAATGCAGCTCATTTTGTGGTTTATTACATGTCACTGTGTATTGAAGAATAAACAAATTTCCACAACACCACAAAGTCGCATTAGTAAGTCGCAACTGGTAGTAATATTTGAAAAAGTTGGCCAGTGAATTTTGGTTTGGTCAAGAACAGGATAATTCATATGTATGAAGTGTTTTTTAATGTTTTAACACATTTCTAGAATATATAATATACTTTTACTATTATATTTCATTATTTGCTGTATTTTATAAGGCTAGTTAAACAAGGGAATTGACATGTGTGTGCATCTTATTAAAACAAAAAAAATAAACTAAAAGCTCAAGCAAAGAACATGTTTTAGCACTGGATTGTTATTACTGTTGATTCATAACTTGATAGCACCATTAAATACCTTATAAAATGTTTGAATCTGCTTGAATTTCTAATTTCCAGTTATGAAGGTATCTTGCAGATAGTGTTTAATGCACCATTTCTATTGCAATACTGTTGAACCCAAATTTTGTATGAGGTGGAAGAAAACTTTATTCACAAGATTCTGAATTTTGAGATAATTTATTCTCACTGTCTAGACATAACACATGCATATTGTAAAGTTGTCCACTGGAAATTAAATTTAAAACAAGGAGTGTGAGTTATAATATTCTTAATTCTCTTTTATACTTGGCTGGGGACATTCTGTTAAAAAAAATCTGTTTACTAGCACTTGCAGTTTGTTAAATTTGTTGTTGTGCATTTTGGTTATAAACAGGGAAAAACTGAAGAAGCCAGAATAAAATTTAGCCAATTACTTAGCAAGTATCCTCACAGTCCAAGGGGTCAATATGGTAAAGCAGTTGCTGTTGACAAACTAGCTGAAGAGAAAAAAAGCAATGTATTTTTGGAAAATGCCATGGAAGAATATCAGAAAGTATTGGATCTTCAAGTTGAAGTACCAAAAGAATTGTACTTGAACGCTGGGAGACGGTTAGCTGACAGACAAGAGTTTAGAGGTTTGTGATTTTTTACTATCAGTAGTGGGACTTTGACATTTAATCTTACTTTTTGAATTCTTTGAATTTATTTTAATGAGGAAAGTATAATAATTAATATATAGTATAAACAACATCATTGGACATAGATGTTTTTTAATATTGTTATTACAGGATGGAATGAAAAAGTTGTTAAAACGTATCGAACCATGACAACGAAATATCCTGATGATTTGTCACTGAGAAATCAATTTGGTGTTAGCTTTTTAATGGTTGCCAACAATAAAGCAGCAAGGGCAGTCTTCCTACAGGTGCTATTATCTGTTACAAATTTGCAAACGTTTTCGGGATGTAAGTAAAAATTTGTCAGGTTAGTAGGTAGCAACTTGCCTTAATTGAATTATAGTAAATGATAATCTTAATAACAATGAAGACCTTCTTAGATTATTATAGCTAGAAATGATGTCATACTTTTGATGAAATTTTTATGTAGGTGCTGGAGCAGGATCCTGACAATGGTTATGCCCAAATACATTACGGCTTCATCCTAAAAACTGTTGATGATAACAGCAAAGATGCTATCCCATACATGTTGAATGGAATCAATAGTGGACATCCTGGTACAAGTGATGGTCGGTTTTACTTTCACCTTGGTGATGCTTATATGAGAATTGGTAAGATAAATGAGGTAGGAACAGTTCTGTTACAATGATAGTCTAATTGCAGGCAACTGGTCATGAACATAAACACTTCCAAAATGCTACGTGTTGTAAATGAACAGTTACACTGATTTCTGGCGGTAGCATGATTGTTCAAGCAAAACTTGGCAACCTGGGAACATTTTAATTTGCGACCAGTGCGCTTGGTTTGAATTTATTTATTTTGTGGATGTTTTCCAAATGTGACCAGATGTAACTTAAGTCATTATTACCATCTTTAAAGGGATAACAGGTGGCTGCTCGTTGGCTACAGAAGGGCTTACTTAATGCCATTGTTTCTGTTAATATGATATTTGGAAAATTACATTTGCTCCTTAAATTAATAAGCTAAGATTATACAGAATAAATACTGTAAAACAAAATATAAAGTAGCAGAGTTAGTGCTGCACAAACATTTTGCATATTAAACTCGGCATTGTTAGGAGTCCGTAGCAACTGTACAGTTTACTCAAGTTTTCTTAAAATTCATGACGAAATTCACATCAACCCTAATTAAATTTCTTGTTCTGTAGTCCTATGCAATTTATCAACAAGCAGCAGACAAAGGTTTGTTCCGGTCTAAGTGGCAAAGATCTCTCTACAATGTGGATCATCTTAAAGCACAGCCCTGGTGGACTGTTGAAGAATCAATGTACAAGAAACATATTGAGGTAATCTATACTACTAAATCTTGAGTGTCCGTCTGTCTGTCTATCTGTCTGTCTGTCTGTCACTCTTTCCACCAAATATCTTCACTACTATTACATGTAGAATCATGATCTTGTCACACATGGTAGGTATCGACGATGGCTCGGGTTCCTCAAATTTTGGGGTCAACGGTATCATATTTAATGGGGCATTTTTGAAACTATTGCATCATTATTTTTTGCAAATGAGAGTCACGTGAACATGTCTGAACTCGGCCATATGTGACCTACATCTCTATCAAGATCTGTGGTTTACCACGGGTGCCGTCTAGTAGTAACAGAATTCTGTATCTAGTATAAGTATTAAACCAAAGATGCTTGCTTTTGCAGTTTAGTCAAAGTTTCTAAACTTCATCACAAGAGGGCATTAGAACCAAAACTTCAATATTACAATGTAAGATACCAATCACATTTTGCAAGAAAAATGAGAAATGTTTAAAGTAACTGCAATAACCTCACGTATCCAACAAGGGCATCAAACCCTTTTCCTCGTACGATTTATGTAGGGATGGTATGTCGGAGGAACATGGATGACACAAATAATACACCTCATAACTTATACATGTCATATCCAAACAAAAATATTCAACTAAAGTATGCTTAGAAACACTGTGGAACTTGACCTTTTTTGTTCTGCCGCTCCTTAACCTTTTGCAAAGCACATTTTGTTTACATATCTAAACCCCGGCTTGCCACTGTCTCAGTCTAGTTGGTATCCAGTGTGATCTAAAATACACAGTGTCTGTGTTATATATATTTTAGCATTACAGAAAATATTCAAAATCAAGTATTACGGAAACGAATGTAAAATCAATGCAGTCTTTGCTGCCAACGCAATCCCCCAAAACAGCGTCGGTACATGTCAATACTGACTGCATCATCTTTTCGATTGCGTCCACCAGATGTCATCAGGAGGAACTTGTGGTTTAGGGAGTGTATTTCTTTAAAGATATTAGGGATCATCTCAAAAGTTATCTCACTAACCCCAAACGTATAGCGTTTAAGATAGGAATTACCCCCACCCCCCCTGGTCAAACGTAGGGGGGTTAGTGAGATTTTTTTCCTATCCATTTGCGGACCTAGGGGGTTGCGAGGGCAATATTTGGTGCTATTTCCTGCAATCTGGTGCATTCTGGAACTCTAATTCGCCATGA
>JAOXYB010028123.1:0-15318 GCA_028565635.1 Phoronis ovalis
CTCGCGAGATTTCTCGATGTCCGGACGTTTAGCCCCAAGATATGCCGTCCGGTAACCGGACGTTTAGCCACGGCCTTCTATATAATATCCCTTCTCAGATCAAAGTGCTATTAAAAGCGTGTGTCATCACTGGAGGTGAAAGCGGCCGGAACTTTTCTGAAAAATCTACACATGCATTGTTCACCTTTAAAATAGCATGCGTCCGATTTATAATTTTGGGAGAGAAGACATCGTAAAAAAGTTTAACAAATCAAGCAAAACAAAAAGAAACTGGAGTAAAGATAAATTAATTTATTTAAAAAGCTTTCGTAATTTTGTTGTACAAAATATACTTTTTCAAAATCACAAATAATAAGATTTTTGTTACTTGTAAACGAAAAACATGATACAAAATATGTGGCTTTTGCATACACGTCTTTGTTCTTAAATTTTAGTTCTAACTTGTAGAACATAACACAACACATTCTATGGACTTTTAATAAATATTATATAATTTAATTTATAATTTTGTATTAAATGCTATAAAAATACCAAGACGCCTTCCGACATTTTGGTTAATGCACCGGAACAAAGTGTCATTTGTTAACGTACTGAACATAATTTAAAAACCTTCTTGTAATTAACAACGTGATTACAATATACTTGATCCACGGAACGATCTACCAAATGACCCAGTTGTTCTAATAAATAATAGGCGAGAGGGGAAAAGTCTGTAGCGATGTTATCCGTCTCTTCATATTTTCCAAAAAGGAAAAAAAATTGTAAAAACTAATTTTCAGCCGAGAATGGGTATCAATCGAAAACCACTGGTGTGGAATTCATCGTCCTAACTATCCAGATACGCTTTTTGCCTTGCATGTCGTTATATTAGACATATCAATTCTAAACCGCATGATAAGACTTTGCGATAAAGTTACGATATAGAAAATGTTTAATCATGATTTACGTCGTACGTTTGGTATAATTCATTTCAAATCAGTGTTCTTTTTTTATTGGTGTTGAGTTTCGATTTCATGGCATAGCAATACTGAAAAATTCTCAGCGTTCATATAAATGCGTATACATCTTACCGCCTTGGTAAAATTACTGTCCATTTTCACTGGTGCATTATGATGTACAAGCCTTTGTTGAGTAATATTTTGCGTTTTGCTTTGGTATATTTATATTTTCCCACCAATCTCATCTGACGGCTATAACGACAAGAATCATAATAAATTCAATTCTTGCGTTACTCTGTCTCATCCATCCAACAGCTACAACCGGAGTGAAACAAGATGAAATCCACTCTCCAGTAATTATCTTGGGAATCTTCTGCACCTGGTAACACAGCGTCTTTGACAACAGCATAAGTGTAACTTGTCAGTTGCTGACATCTCGAGCTATTACGTAGAGCAGGGTCTATAAATTGACAAGGTTTGTTCAAAATTGTATCGTTGCAACTCACTTCATATATATTCTGTACAACGTTATCATTATGGAACAGCTTAACCAGTTTACCTTCTCTTGTTTGTCCGTATTCTCTTTCAACCTTTTTTGCTATTGTTGGACAACATTGCCTTGAGTTTGCTTCAGAAAGAGAAATCGTTGTTAATAAGATTTCCCTCCTTTGTCTATTTTGATACTGATGTATGCTACGAAATAATAACGTCACATTTTCTGTAGTTAAGCTTTGAAGATTTAGACTAATGTTTAATTGTGCTAATGGTAAATTTTCGTTAATAGGAGTATTATCTGTGTTGCCTGAATTTGCTTGACGAGGCTGCCTACAATAGATAAATTTCGTTTCAGTGAGTAAGTACAGTAAATTTATAAAATTACACACATGTAACAAAAACTATGTAATGTATTGAATTAAACTTGTATAAAAATAACCAAACCAGAACTTTTGTAATGTATTAAATTAAACTTGTAAAATTACAGTTCCATCGAAATTACTATATCGCTCTTGCTTGCGGCAGTGGGCAAAAGTCACTTTCAGTCATAAAGTAAAATTAACTATTGCGGCTTCAGCTGTGTTAGCATAAATGATCTGAGAGATGAAAGAGAGCAACAATTAAGGTACTACAATCCTCGCAATGTTACTCATAAACACTAGAGCGAATTTTCTAGAAACGCTCTGGAATAAGTCTCGTTTGAATCTCGTTTCGCTCTAGTGACTCGGAATAACAATGTGAGGAGTGTACAGGTGAAAATAAATACCTGAGTGTTAAGATTTCACTTAATAATCTAGATTCTGCCTGTATCGGATTCATATTAACTTCTTGAAGGAAATATACCAATAATAGAAATAACTGAAAAAGAAAAAAAGACATTGTCGATCATGTTTACTTTGCAAACTTTTCAATCTAATTTAAAAGAAAGTTCATGTTTATTATTTCATTTTCACCTTTCGAGAAAGTTCTAGGATGTGCTGTTTAATATTTCTAAGATGTACAAATGGCTATACAGATCATTCCGTCGAGTAAATAAATAGTAGTATTACCACAAAGTAGTGTTACTAGCAAATTACTTAACGTTCAGCAAACCCGAAACCCATGTTTGCGCACTTGGTCCCACTCTTTCGGGGGATATTAGTTCAATGCTCCTTGACGTAATATGAACAAATCTCGATGATGGCTGTTTACGTTGTTATGCTGTTTTTTTACAAGATGCTATCACACACATACTGAACTTAGTTAATAATAGAATATCGGGTTTCTGGCACGGGGGACACATGGGTTAAAGGGTGGGTCCGCATGTACGAACGAAATCTCGTGTGAAAAGGGATATTTGTTTTCAACCAGGTACGTAACGTGTGTTCCACGTTAAGGGTATATATTTGGCTAAATGTTGGCAAATAGAGTATAGTTTCACAAATAATACAAATGCCAAAGGGTATATATGCTTTCACTATTCAGATGTATACAGATATATAGTAAAAAAGGCATGTTTTTCACCAGGGCGGCTTATCTGATGACTTTTACTGAGTGAGGTTTGCCAAAGGGTCACACTTTACCATGCAAGTCTGCAAAGGGTTGCCTTTTTAACAGGTTATATACGTATTTAGGGTTTTTTTAAAACCTTATGTTCGCGCATGTGACCCCGCCCTTTACACAGGTGACCCCCGGAGTTTCTGGTGATGTCTAGCTTACGAATACACTTAGATACTTTTATTTCTATGAAGATATTTTAAGCATAATGACAAGCGAGAACATTGATATTTTAAAATTAAAAATAAACATTTAAATTGGTCAAAGGAAAACTAAATGTCGTTTATGACAAGTTTGGTATTTTAATAGCTATTTTGTTAAACTTATCAGATATCTGCGTCCGGTATGCACCGGTATACGTCATTAAATCTAAAATAACTTGCTGAATTTCTGATTCATAAATGAATTTTTATAAGATCGAATCCCTAACAATTCTTGAATAATACAAATTATTGTAAAAATAGTGGTACAAACTCAAACATGTAGATACGTTTTTCGAGCTCATATTCATCCAGGAACGATCGAGCAGTGTACATATCAATAATTAAATATAATTGTAACTATTTCTACTTAAGATTGAAAACAAATTCCATAAAATATTTAACTTTATTTATACCTAGGAAGCCAATTAACCTAGAAAGTTACACTCTGTCGCCCCTGTCATACAAATATAGCAGAAGCAGAATATGTAAATATTGTACCAAGAGAATATTGGATTTATATAGGAATTATATATATTGCGCTATCCACGCGGCAGCTTTTAATTGAAATTATATTATAACTCTTACTTTAAAGAAAAAATTGAAAAATAGCAGCGTTAGAGAGGAAAATTGAAAAATAGCAGCGTTAGAGAGGAAAATTGAAAAATAGCAGCATTACAGAGGGAGAACTTTCTCGCTTCTGTTGTGCAGTGCATGATTTTAGTTTTATGATCGGTTTTAGTAACTGCTATAATTTATCAAAATAAGTAGCCCATTCAAACAATAGTAATCGGCGAACGGCATTGCTCCTTTCCATTAATTGTCCATTGCTAAAACACTAGTTTGAGGTGGTATGTGTCTTATAGTTGATAACACCTTTCTGGATTATACGGTGGCTCGTAACAGTGACATTGCATGATTCCAAGAAAAGTTTATTTTCAGTACTATTTTCCACATTTTACTTTAGACCCCTTTTGGAACCAAGCCTTCCGGCTTTATGGGCTATCCTTGATAGCGGATAAATAATTTACAAACCACTACATTAAATTATTATAGTATTTTTTATCTATAGCTCAGGATTTCTTATTCTATGTACTTTGGTGCTGTTTTAAAATGTATATATTTTGTTTCATTTTTATTTTGCGATTTGTATTGTTTATTGTTTTATGAGAAAGATACTTACTTACTTACTTGAAGAAACGCTTCACTGTTGAAATGAAATTAAGTTCAGTGGCAATTACATAATTTTTAGGCTGTGTAACAGGTGAATCATAAACACCACAAAGATTCTTATAAAGTGAAAATGATGATATCACATATTGACGGTAGTTTCGAAGAAGTAGTGGGCTAGTTGGGTGGTTTAAAATAAACACTTTTCTTCTTTCAGAAACAATTGTTTACATTCATTATGCACATAAGCTTAGAGGTACTTATTGACAAGTTAGAATTAAAAAAAATGTCTCCTATAGATAGCATCACCCAAAATATAAAGAAATATTATAAATTCAGAAGAAGTGAAAACATATATTCACGATCACTCCCAGCCAGCCGGAATAATCATCCACCATGAAATATATTTTTATTATCCCCAAGGGCAATTATTTCGAAAAAATATATTTTAATTAATTCAAGTACATTCCTATGTATGTAATTGTTAATTACTCAGAAAATATTAACAATTTTAACTATAAAACAGATTTATAAATATATTAAACCAACTTTATATATTGCATATTTGCTGCTAAACAGGATTATTGATCTTTACTACGACATATTTATCTTCTTATGGTTTATTTTAAAGTACACTCAAATAAAACTGAACACAAAAATTAGTTTTCTAAAACCCGCCCTAATTAATATCGGAAGGATGCGTGTGTGAAAATCTCTGTAATTACTATTTTAATTACCTACATTTTTCAAAGTCAAGTAGCTACGTATATTTTAGAACAAAAATTTATCAATGTTTACAGTTATCTCATGAAGATGCAAGCGAGGGAAATCCTACTACACAGTACACGTATGTACATAAGGAGTAAATTCAGTAGATTATATAGTGTAATCTACTATTTTTAAATATGAAACTATTCTTAGATTTTTGATATTATTAATTAACCTAAATACTAATGCACAGATTTGCCCAAAACAGCTTCGCTAAAAGTTTAGCAAAACTCGTGCTTGAGAAAAAATCCTTATACAACACATTTTGTTTTAAAATCAGAAATATATAATGTATTTCTAAATTTTCACTGTTATAACTGGTAATGTAACAACTACCAGTAAAAACTAATGATTTAGATTTATATTTACTCAGAATATTATCAGAATAAAAACTATAATAGTATAAAAAATTACTTTAATCTAATATAATCTAGTCTATCATCACTGTCATATGGACGTGATCTGATAGACCATTGTTGGGTAACTAAGACTTCTGCGTAATTTTCTAGACTGAATGAAATACATTACAGATTGTGAACCCTAGTAGAACACAACATTTTAGTTAGTTACTTACTTTATTAACTAAATGATAAGGCTGCCTGATTTCCATTTCTCGCCAAAGCACCGTCTGTATTATCTGTAACAAATATTATAAGTATTAATTTATTGTTATAAGTAAAAATATTATTTCCCATTTTTTATTTAAGAATGTGGGAAATGCTGTTTGGTGTATCCTATTCAAGTAATTAAAGTTGGACCATTTCCCATTTTAGTTCTGTAACTTTGAATTTACTGTTAATCTAGTTGCTAACTAATTCTGTAATTATTACTGTGGGCAGTTTCGGTGGATTCGGCCGGTTTCCAAATTTCATCACAAAGTAACACTGACCCGCTTTTACCGCTGTCCAGAACCGCCATGAGCTATGTCATGGGCAAATTTTTTCTACACACGCTTAGCAGGAAGCTACATGTTTTTTATTGTTTCTCTAATATCACATTACATACAATACACGTGCTTGAAAAACATAACCCAAGAGATTCATATAAAAATCATAACTTTTGTTTACTTCAAAAACATACTCAGCTTAGCAGTCTGAGTAATATTAACCTATTAACTAATAAAATTTTAAATAAAAAAACCACATAATTTTTGGCTCCGTCAACTATGAAAATCTTTTATGCATCTCCGGGGAGACGTCTGAACCATGCATTTATGCGCATTTTAATAATAGAACTATGACTGGTCATCACCTTGGACTGATTTGCCTTATCACTGTCAATGGACTCCTGTTGTAATGTAACTACTATTCAACGAAGAATTGTATCTGTTTGGACAAATGCGGAATTTATAAACTGTGTTGTTAATACTTTATATTAAACAAAAACACAAAATACAACCCAATTTACTCATAACCGAAAAAAACAACGTTCTTGTTGAATGCTTTTGAAATGGAGGCACACTAAATTTCACAAATTTATCAATGACTGGTTACAAGTGTTATATGTAAATCTTATCATATTATTATGTAGATTTTTCTTTAATTAGAAAAATTCCGTGATTCTGTAGCTTGCTTGATTAAAAACGTAAATTTCACAAAGTACTTTTTACCTGCTTGGTGCGAATATTTACAAGGTAAGTGTGAATATGCATGATCAACAGGTGTGACCAACTACAGGTATTTTCCGGTACGCTCAGTCCTACATGTACAGGGTATTAATATAGTACCATAATAGCTTAAAACCTAAATACTCTATATTTGAGAACGATTGGATTGCATAACTTTTATTATAGTTATTTCACTGTTCAGAGCATGAAAGATGAATTTGTAAATATGTTACAAAAAGGTTGCAGTTACCGGTAAACACTCTGCACTCGCTAACCTTGTGTACGGTTGGTAAACGCCTATGATTGTCATACCGCAATCCATGTTCTTACAATGAACTCATTCACGCTTGTTTTATTTTCCGACTGGCAAATTTGAAATGTTACACAACAAAAGGGATGTGTGGCCGAAATGATGATCCTAATGTGCATAAAACGAGTTAAGGTCTCGGAGCCTTCATAAATTACCGACCCATGTATACTTTTGGATGCAGGTAAGGCTACACAAGTCACCAAATACTTGACCACCATTTGCGGTAGCCCGGCGGTGAGCTTTAGTATAGAAGTTTGTAAAGATATGAATTAAAACCCAGGTAATGTGCAACCAATAAAATATCATTTCCTCCAAAAATAGTAAATAAATGCAAACGTGAGACTGAAACTGTAAAATGGATAATGACTAAAACTTACCACTTTTTAGATATTGTAGTACAAATTATGATAACTGCGTATTTGTTACTAGTTTCCTGATTAAAAGCTGGGGATTTACACTGCAAGCACATTGACTTAACTAAAATAAAATAGGTATTAAAGGTCCGTTGCTGGAATTTTGTATACTGTGGTGGGCTTGCATGTACTATCAACAGAGCTTTATATGTGAAATTAACAAACATAATACATCGTTAAATCTCTTACCTCCCGTTTTATGCCGTTGTTGTCGTTAAGAATTGCTATCGCGACTGATCTCGTCAAATTAAAAAGCAATATAATATAAAGCAAGCACACATACCTCGAACACACACGCGCCTGTCCAAGCACTAGATCTATAGTAAGGTGTAACGACTTTTGAGTACTACCAAGTTATATGCACTTTACTTGATCGTGGCTACAATAGGCAATGGCAAAGCAGGAAAACTCAAAACTAAGTGTTAAGCCATTTTTTATAATGAAATCCTTTCCCAACTATTTAGATCCGGTTACTGAAAATAAATGTCAAAGACATGATAAAAAATTGATTTATGAATGATACAAATTGTGCACCGACCCCCACCGACCTCATATCTTCTCCATAAACCCATCCATGTTCAGCCAACCGACAAACACCGCACGAGCAAGCACATCACATAGTTGATCTTTAGGGTACATACCCTAAACATAAATGGATAATAAAGTGTTTTCATAATTTCTAGAGTTGACAGACTGTCAAGATATCCTCATTAATATTACTTTTTACTTTAAATGTTGTCCATTATAAACTATAATTAAAATAGTTAAAAATAACTTGTTACCAGTCATTGTCAAAGAATGGCCAAGAACCAGACAAGTAGCATCCCATACATTATGAAATGTCTGGAAAAGACGATGTTTATGAGACGAACTAGAAACATGAACTTAAATGCGCCGTTATTGTTTGTGGTCATGTCGGCGAAAATGTCAATAACTAGAACCGGGGGGAGTTACAGTCAGAATAGTTGGGTACGCACGTGCGTTATAAAAACAAGGCGAAAAGGCACACTTTTTCAGAAACTAAACGGTAAGACCGGGCAACACGGGACACGCTGAAAAGGGTATTACATTACTCAAAAATTGTTACAAAAAAACGAAAATTTGGTCTCGAATTAAGCATGAAAAGGGTGTTTCTTATTGCTTTGTGTCTAAGATTTCAGATGTACGTTTGTGTCAAAAAAAAAGATGCCCAAAACATGATATGGTTGCTCCAATTCATTTGCTCATCTTGAATACCGGATAAAAAGGTTCCAAATGATATATAAATGGGTATGAATTTTGGGCTCATAGGTCCCAAAAAGAGACTACTTTTTACCGTTCATAACGCACACAGATACCCAACTATTCTCACTGTCACCCCCCGGGAACTAGAAACGCCCCATTTGACACTAAATCCTTTGCTATAAGCCGCTGTCAACAACCAGGGTCAACATGAATTTTTATAATTAATCATTTGTGCAGTATTAATTAAGTTTATCATCATATCCATCCCGGGTCACCATCTTTATCATTATCATTTCCTCTGGCTAACGCTAAACGTTTATGAAACACTTCTCCAAGTAGTTTTATTCTGTGTTTAAAGCAGCAGTTTCTCTAGCGTGTTGTGCCTCGATCCCCAGGATTAGACAAGTGTCACATCTCGCATTAACAATTTTTATTGCTAATTTTGTACAATAAATAAATATATTATTTAATATTAAATCAGTACAGTCATTGTGGTCAAATCATAAAGTTCCATCCACCAAATGAAAAATTTGCTTAATGCGGTTTACGGGCATGTAATATTTCGTAATTTTATGTGACAAATCAGTAGTGAAACTATTTCGAAAATAAAATACGCAGTCGAAGATGTTCGTATAGCTAGTTCAAGATCCCGCAATAAGTTATTAATGTTGTAGTGAATTTAATTTCCTTCTGTAATTCCCCCATTTCTTCGTTGCAGTGCCTGCCAAAATACTCGCTAAAATTCTTGAGTGGGATTTGTAACTTAACCAAAGTCACATAACATACATGTCCATTTAAAACAAACGCTTTGGACCAACACAGTTTGGGCAAAAACCACTGGTGGCTCCATCAAGTGCTTGCAAATAGTTTATTGCTTGGTAAATATGTTTCTTTGATAGTTCGCTGAAACATCGTACTTAACAACGATGGTGAAACACCTCAAGGCTTCCTAGGATATATAAAACTCTTAGAGTGTTATATATCCTAGATGCAACGGATAGTTACTAGCAGACAAAAAGTACAAGATAGAACGAATTGCAACTATTAGAGAGAAGTGCCCAATAATAAAATGTCAAAAGTCAATAAAAGGAATCGTTACCTATGGTTAAAACAAGTAACTTAATTAATCCACGTTACGTAATGCAGTAAGACCATCTTCTGCCAGATTGATATGAAAGGGAGCATCAAACACTTACGGTTATTTTTTCACACTCGTGACTTGACCTCGTCATGTCATTTAGATCACCGCTAGATGGATACAGAATTGGAATATTTTCAATAACCTACTTGCAAATCTACGTATACTGTAGTATCAAACCAAGCCTTTGCACCATTTGGCAAGTTAATCGAAACTAAATTGAACCGAAATATTTAGTTTCCCCTTGGTTTCATTAATAAACATGCTGCAATTTGAAAAAGTCGAGTTTTTCATTTAATCAATGATATCAACGAATAGAAATTACACTGTTATGAAAAGTGCACCATAACAACAGTTCCGTAGAAAGTGTCAGCAAGGAGTTTAATAACTGATCGAAGATTGCGTTATTTTCTACTGACTATTGAATCAGTAATGCCACTGCTTGAATTTTCTTTTTAAATTACAAAACCACAAAGTGTGAAAAAGCTATGAAATTCACGTTTGCAAAATTATAGATCGAATCAATCATTTGAGTAAAACTAATCGGCTGGCTGGCTGCATTGTCAAATATAGCAACACATACAAGTGTCTTTGTTGATTTTGTTGAGTCGTCTCGGGAGCATTGAGAGTTAATCTGATGGGATACATTTTTCGTGACCTATAAGTACCTATTGGTACCTACTCCTGAGACTTTAGCAGACTTTTCCTAATTACTCAGCTGTTCGTTACAGTCTACATAAAATAAATTAGTGTTTTTTAACATTATTTTAAATTGTAGATTAATCTCACTTTCTCTTTAAACAACGATTTAAAATAGTTTGTAACATCATCATAATAACATGGCCATTAAGCTGCTGTAACTCTATCCGAGATGTAGATTGAGAATATTCAATGTAGAAATGTCGTGAAGTATCGCCATGTTCTCCTGTCTCGTAAAGCAGTAGTGTACGGCTCATCATCGATCATCGTTGCCTTCATCAGTATAAGACTAAGGATATTGTGGTGTTTCCGTGAAATGCTAAGTAGCACTAAACTGACTTGTCCGGCTATGTATATGTTAGGAGTGAAGACTCCGATATAAAGCCTCAAATGTATTCTTAGACAATCCCCTTTCTCTTTTTTCAATGATAATCTGTGCCGGTTTCCATAGAATTCATTGTTCGTAATGTACGCCACATTCTCAGCTCACAATTTTTACGAACAATTTAAAATTATTCTAAAATATTATAGCTATAATACGAACTTTTATGTTATTGTCATCCATACATTTACTTTATTACCTTTGACAAATTAACACGATGCGCACTGCTGGTATATATGATGCATATACTAGAACAGATGCTTATTTTTTAATATATATGCGAAATTTCTGATGTGTACTGGATAGGAAATAAAGGTTGAAAATGGGATCGAAGTATCTGAATAATGCTCAAGCTGTCCTGGGGGTTATCTATAAAGGAGTAACCTGGAACATAAATCCCAGGATGCAACTTTCTAAAAACATATTTAAGACAAACGCTTACTCTCCATTTTAAGGCATAATACATAGAACATAAAACAACTTATAATTAAAAACATTTATACCGAATTCCCGGCTTCTTTCTCTTGATCGGCTACTTCAATAATCTCAAATTTATTCCCAGTTGCTATATTTCTTATTCAAGCCTACCTAAGCAGCGTGGACTCGAACCGCCAATCCGCACTCGCGCACCTGTTTCCTACCATTCGAACCCTTTTTCCCGGTTTCGTACCGAAATTGCTGCTACTCGAATCTTTATTTCCGCGCAAGTGGCCAGGAACTTGAACAGCATGTTCGAGTCTCCGGAAATCTGTTCGATTTCTTGGCAACTTTCGCAAGTTTGCGAGTCCGACGGTACGAGTAGCAGGAATTTCGGTGCGAAATCCGGAAAAAGGGTTGAATAGTAGGAAACGGGTGCGCGTATACGGATTGACAGTTCGACTCCATGCTGGGTAGGTAGGCCTGCTATATTGGGGACTTGTTAGTCTAAGTTTAAACTCTTGTGTTTTTGTTACAATGATGTATTTTGTAATAGAGAAGCCAGAAGGAGCTGGATTACCTAGAACACGTACATTACTGGTCAATTGTATGCCACGTCCTCTTGTGGCCTTTTTCAATCCATTTATTAAATATACGAGATTGTTTGCCCATCACAGGGTTAAATTAAATTAATATACCTAATATACGAGTGGTTACAACATTATCCAAATCCGGGAACCAAATGTGAAACATTCTTCCTAAATGTGAAACAGTTTGTTGCATATTTGATAGTCAAGACACATGCTTATGATTTGAACACTGGATAAATGCACTGTGTAAAAGCCATGAGTCACTAACCATTCTACAATACAATTAAACAACTGCAAAACATGTGATTTTGATTTTTAACGTATTAGATAGTGCAAAAAATATTAGTAGCTGAATGTAATTAATATTAGGCATTATAACCAATGAAAGAAATTATTGTAGTCCATTATTAAGACCAATAAGGGACCAATTATAAGTGTTTTTATTTCCATAGCAGCCAGTTATTATGTCGGTAAGGAAAGAACTTAAAAAGGAACCTGTAAAGATGCGGTTAAGGAAATCAGAATTGTTTTGCGTTAAAAGTTTAACAACTACAATTTCAACAGAGTATAATATCAAAAATCTGAGACACAGATTAAGCTTTTTGTTTGAAGTTAATTTTGATAAAGTTTCAGCTCCATATTATGCTGCTGGACTAAAAATATTTGTAGCTTGTTATGTCCGCTTTACAAAATACATACTAGTAATTACTTTGTCAAGTAAAAAGGTTCAAACTAGTACATCTTCAAACTAGTACCTCTTCAAACTTCAATATTTGTAATGCATTATCTCTTCAGTAAGCTAATCAAAAGTTTATTCATATAAAGATCACAGTGTATATTTCGAATTAGTTGTGCATCATCTTAAAGTTACATACAACGGAAAGAATAAATGCATGACCAAACTTAGCCAGACAACAGGTAATAAAATTTGCAAATTTTGGATAACATTTGATACATTAGTACAAATTTTTTTTCAATCTGATATATTTATACTCAAATTGCCTGAGGTATATTATTTAATTGCCTAATTAAAGTATATGTTACAATTTTTTGTATGTTGCTTTGCGTTATATTCAATTATTATATGTGAACACCAAATTTATATATTTCTATTTTCACCACTAAAACGAGTAATTAGTAATAGTATTGTTGCATAAGTTGTCAACTAGCAATACATTATCAAATACATTATCAAATACATTATCAAATACATTATCATCAAACAACTGTCTTGCTTTAGCCTGAAGGCAGACTATAGCGGACTATCTGGACTATTATCAAAGTTTGTAAAATACAAAAAATATCGGTGTACTTAAATAGTGCACGCGGAGCGCCCAGTTGCAAATTCTATTTAATAAGCTTAAATAGGTTGGTATTTGAAAATAATTTATTGTTTTAACGAAATTATCGAATAGACATTAATAGCATGTGTGTATATACATTACAGTTTAGGAGTTGAAACAGTACACATTTAAGAAACTCTTGATATGTCATATACAGTTGCACGCAGTCTTGCCTTAACCTAATAGAGTTAGATGTATTTTTAAAAAAACATCTGCGGCCGAATAATGCATATAATTAACATGGTGTGTATCTTTAAGTTATGTAACTATGTCCCCATACTTTAAATATTTTTTGGAATCACTCATGTCTAGGTTTTGCTTATTATTATGACGGTATATCGAAAGCATAAAGAATGAGATAACTATAGGCATTACCTGTTCTTAATTTTGTCAAGCGTACCTGCATTTTATTCCTTTCTGCATGCAAAAAACAACATTAAATACCTGACAGAAACATATACAACTAAAAAGGCTGATTAAAATTAGAATGATCTTGGTATAGCGTGCAACTTACCTGTAAGAAATAAAGTAATTTCTTTTTCGAACAATTTTACGACGTCCCAACCTCAGAATGTATACGTCACATTTAGTCTAAGCTTGGTCCAATATAGCCCAATGAAACACTATTCTTTAAAAATGAGCTCCAAAATATTAATTATTGTCTGTTTCATTATATTTATATAGCCCTGTGGGCGTAAAACCTAAAAGTAGTCCACCGCCCCGTTGTTTTACTTTGAATCTATCATAAACGTGGGTTGCAGTGTGAGAATTTAATCCGTACAATATAAATATTCTATTTGCACATGATTTCATTTAAATGTACTTATATTTCCTATATTTTTGCTTCCGGACCTTGTTAAAGGTAATTAAAATCTACTTGATTTAGAGTGATGATTCAACAAGTTACTCACTCAGATTGTAGTAACTTACTACGACACAAAGAGTTGCACTGTAACTGTATCCAATAGTACATGTACTAGCAATAGGGTTAATCTACTACAGGGACAGTTTCCTAACACAAAACCTTGATTTGGCCAAACATCTGATCCCTGGGGGAGTTACTGCCATTTAAAGTGACTGTATATATGTGCCGTCTCATGGACCCCCTTTTTTCAGCCTCTGTTTTTACCATGGGATATCTTTCTTAGGTTTATTTGGAGTGTTTTTTGCACATATCTTTTTACAAAGGGGTATATATTTTAAATAAATAAGTAATTACCAAAGGTGTATTTCTTGGTACTGCTGACCATAAACTTACCATACGAACAGCTAGTTACTTCCGCAGTTATTGCCATCGAGAATTTTTTTTTACCGCGAGGTATGGTTTTTGCAAAACAATATTTTCCATGGGGTATATTTTGGGAAAGCAACTTTTACCACCGGTTAAGGGGTTTTTACGTGAGGCCTCACACCAATGCCAGGTTTTTGTCAAGTACACCCGTGATCTGATCTCTGTAGTCTGTAACTAATGTCCAGCTATAATATGCTTCTCTTAATTCAACTGCTAATTATTCACATCAGTGCTTAAAATAACCAAGTCTCGTTGCTTTGTAGATAGCATGGCTATAAACTATTTAATATTCTTGTTACAATTTTGAAGCCACCCCCTCTTGTATCTGCCAAATGTTTTGTGGTAAAGTTAACCACACATGTACACTTCTATGTAAAAACAAACATAACTGTCACGTGGTTATGCTAGTATACATAAGACCGTTGTTGTTTAACTGTGCATGGCTAGCTTTTCAGCCGCAAACCCCCCAGGGGGACACTTCACAAATTGCTCGGTAAGGGTTTGACGTCTCAGGTAAAAAAACCTTTAACACGTGGTAAAAATTCTTTTCAAAAACATACCCCATGGTAAAACTTATTTGCAAAGAACATACCCCATGGTAAAAAATGCGAAACGGTAACTGTTCGTATGGCGAGTTTATAATTGACAATACCATTGGTAATTAATTATTTATTGAAAATTTGTAAAAAGAACACCCCATGGTAAAAATTATCAAATAAACATAAAAAAGATATCCCATGGTAATCCGAGGCAGGAAAAGGAAGCCCATTGGGGCCACACACACAAAAATAATATAAT
>JAOXYB010028145.1:4873-15315 GCA_028565635.1 Phoronis ovalis
AATTTACACATTACTTTAGAGCCTAGGATTTCTTCATAAAAGTAGAAATATCATTAAATGGCACATTGTTCCCTTTTTTATAAATGCTTTAATGTATAAGACAAGTAGTTAAATGCAAAGAACTACATACCCTGCTGGAAAAACATAGATAATTTGCGGAGATGTATATCTTTCCCCAGACATGGCTCTTGTTATATGGAGTCCATAGCGTGCACTCTGCATCACCATCTAACTTTTCTGTTGCTGGCAGTCTGAATCTTGACCTGCAAAACAATACAATCATCATAACTTTACACAAAGCTATGAATAGAAAGGTGGGTTTAGAAAATGGAAATAGTTGTCTTCTGACTATTTGTATTAAGAATAAACTTAATCAATAGCACAAAAACTTGAAATAATTTTAACACTTAAAAGTAATCTTATTACTATAAATATCATGAACAGCTGCATAAAAATACACTGAAACTCTTAGATCACACAAGTACTAAAATAAGAATAACATCAGAAATATGTTAAACTAGAGCAACATTCATTTTGAAATACAAACATAGCAAGAAACCTACAGCACTAAGCTTGAAATAATTTTTATTATTTATGAAAAGCTTCTGGCACTAGGCTTTAAATTATTATTATTATTTATGAAGAAGCCTCCGACATTAGGCTTTAAATTATGATTATTATTTATTAACAAGCCTCCAGCACTATGTTTTAAATGAACAATAACTATAAAATTTGTGATTGCATATATTTAATTTCAATAGTTTGCATGATTGAAATTAATTTGTTACTAAATTATGTCTGTTCAAACAAATAATAACTACTCCTGACCTTACCTGTATGTTTCACTTCTTGCTCTGGCATCCAGATCTCGTTTCAAATATGGTACTTTTTTGGATGTTCTCCTGTAAAGACAAATGTGTCAACTAAGAACATGCTCATAAAATTGTATACAAAATGAGAAAGCTTCAAATCTATAAATATGAAAATGTAAATGGTGTTTATAGGTAAATGAATGAAATGATTTTTAGTGAATGTCAAGCTAACTCTCAAATCTCATACTTTCTCGTGGCAATATCCCCTGGTGCATGAGACTTGAAATTCTATCTAGAAAAGGTCCAGACCTATTAGAATCATGACAAAGGCCTTTATTTTAAGCAAAAATCCTGCAATAAAAGAAATGTGAGTAGTGGGTTTCCAATCAATTCATGTACATATAAGAGTATAACAGTAATTTGATGTTAAAAACATTACGAGTGGTGGAGTCATCTACAAAAATGCCTTCCTCCTCCCCTGTACAACTAAAAGTGGAACAGCCCTGTAAACATTGATGCTGCTAGAATTCTACATATATTACTATAATAGTCCTATTCGAATACTTACCTATTACTTGGTAAACTTTTATCTTGCTCGAATGCTTCATCTGATAGCAACCTAAAAATGATATTATATATATATGATATTATATAACTGAAGAATTTCAGAAATGGTGCACAATAGATTATTTGCAAGTAGTTGATCGAGTTACTGGTTGCAAAATAATCCCAGCATGCAGCATTCTCTGAACAGCGTTTTATGAATGAACTGGGCCGCAGTTCTCTGTGCAATAATAGTCAGTACTGTCAGGGTGAAGAAATATCAACTGTAGATTCTAAACATAGTACAGAATACAAATCCCACATTATTTTTTTATGTGGTATTTAATGTTAACTTACTGTTTCATTGCCATATTAGCCAGTTGCTCAATTAACCTAAATGTTTCATCAGAGTGTAACATCATTGAGAAAAAGTGCTAAAATCAGAAGTTCAGAAATAAGATTAAAAATTTATTTTAAAACCTTTTTTACCACTTGATCATAAAATATTGTTATTGATGAGCTGTTCTGGAGGTGAAAGAGATGTGTACATAAAACCATAAAAACAGTTTATCTCTGCTTCAATTTCAAAGAGAATTTGAGTTTTTCATCATATTTTTTAGTGGCAGTTTGAAGTTTGATGAAAAGCACATATTAAATTTAAAATAATAAAGTATTTCAAGAAATGTACTTCTACTGAAACCAACTGGTATGACTGCGGAAATTAGAATTATATCAACATTCGACTGACCTCTCCATTGCGAGTAGTGACTCTAATACTGTCTGGAAATAGTAGGTTGTTACCTCTCTCTAACTTCTACAAGATACAAAATAAGTAACATTATGAGATTTTCCCATTAAAGCTATTATTACCGTTAAATTCAAGCACTAGTTTATCATATTCATTATTTTGCTATCAGGTATACTTGTACACATGACGTATGCTTTCTAGCACTAATACAGGCTAAACTAGCTGGACATATTTACCAAGCAATCTGTCCAGCGAATGATTAACTTCGCTTCTCTACCCATCATAAACGAATAGAAGCAGAGATGATTGACGCTTAGATACATCCAACCTTGACGAGGGACTCGACCTTTCCAATAACTACATGAATAGTCTGAAATATAAAATTTACAATTTAGTTTTAAAAAACATATATGTTATTAAACTATGGAAATAAAATCAATATTTACGGTGTCATAAGAGCTGGTGGAAATAAGAATCTGGCTGTCTTTCTTTCCAATCAGTGCATATCAGTTTGTCACGATAAAAATCAACAGCTTACACTGCAAGCTAAACCAAGCTTCACATAATATTAAACATTTGAACATAAAACTGCTGGTAAAAGAATAATTGAAAAGCTACTCACAATTGACAAGTTTCTCTTCCTGCGGCATAAGGAATAGTTTATGAAACCTGGTGGAAGCTCCCTTGAAACTAGCTGTGTCTTCTTCCCCATCTTTAACACTTTCATCAACAACGTTAGCTTTCAAACTTTCAATCTTACACTTTACAAATTCTGTTGCCTCATCCTCAGTTTCAAAATTTTCTACAATAAGATGAAACAAGTTATATTATGAAAGAGCCACTGTTAAAAATTAAAACTCCTTGAGTTGTAAACTTTTTAAAATTTGATGGTTCTTCATAAACTATGTTTTGGAATGTATTACGTCACCATCAGTTTGTTGAAAAAAAAAGACAAAGACAAATTAACCATATATTCAAGGTTCATAAGACAAGTACAAAAAGGAAACTAATCTCTCAAAGGAGATATGAAACAATCACCATTTACGAATGAGCTCTGTTACCTAAAATTTCCATCATGTTCTGTTCCAACCATTCCCAGTCGTGTATAATTTCTTTCTTATGACTTGCACATGCTACAGCTACAACACAATACATAATAAATATACTCACATATTAAAAGTTGGGTTATACCTAACTAAGTTTAACAGTATTGTCATTATACTGAAAGATTTTCTAGAATTTTCCATACAAAAGTCAAGAGTGAAACAGCACTACTTATAACACACTTCCTAAAAAAATTCACAGTTCTTCATATTATCCATGCATCATTCATTGCCCTATATGTTTTATTTCAATAGTACCAATAACAATGGATTTTTTGCATGCACTTAGTGTCCAGAGTCACTGGAGTCCACCAAATGCATGTAAATACATAATACACTGAATGATGTATAGTGCATATATACCGACTGATACTCATCCAAGTCAATCTAAAGATGGTAACTTACTATAGCTAACTTCTGAGGTTGGTGTCTGGTGCAGTATTCTGTATGGAGGTGTCTGCAAAAGTATTTTAATTTAATCACTTAATTTGTCTCATCAACTATAAAATCTGACAGCTAAAATAGCTAAACAAATTCAATTTATTACAAATTGCTTCCCATGCAGTCAATGACAGGGATACATGCTGAAATAAATTCTAAAAACTAATGACATGATTATATCTATACAGAATGTGCTTACATGCAAGTCTTTAGAAATAGTCATAAAATTTATTATGTCAAAGCTTCGTGCCATTGTGAAGGAGTTTAGTAAAAAAAGTTATGTGTCTAAACTCAAGTAAGGTGAAGGGCTTGAGTAAGTATTTAAACTTCTAGTGGCAGCTGATGAAATGTTCACAAAAAATAATGGGAAAACATTGTTATACAGACCCTGCTGTCAAGGACGGCATCCATTGTTCCAACTAGTAACCCTGTTAGACCACCACCTCCATGACCTTTACGCCTCTGCAGCACAAAGAAAGGGTTGGCCCTCTCAGTCACCCTGCAATGTGTTTATTATTGAAGTCAATTTTGATCAGCAGACATGTGCGTACAAAGTTTCTAATGACACACAAAGCATTGTCTATTTACTTTTGGATACTTTTCCCAACATCTTCATTATTTATTCAAAATTAAATTGACATTTTATTCAATATAGCACCAAGGACCTACACTGGACATGGAGGTATATGTAATGAATAAATGTATAATGAAAATGTTAATATTGTCCAAGGCAGTTTATGCTCGGGAAGTACTCAAGTTATTTTTTGGTGGTGTGCAGCCAAGTTGAAAATTTTGGATTTGGATTATATATTTCTTACTGTATTTTTTTGGATTGCTACTGTAAAGAAATTCAAAAATTTGGATTGCTAAACATTGCTTACAGCAAATAAGTTTGATTAATTTTAGGCTTGTATCCATAAATAGATTTTGGAATTTAGTCAGTTTGCATAAAAATGGATTGCTACTCAAATATTTTAAAATTTTGGATTGCTACCCTTATATTTCACAAAATTTGGATTACTACCCTCATATATCAAAAAATTCGGATTGGGTTTGTTACAAGCTAAAATTTTGGATTGGGTTGGGCGGCACATCCCCATAGTCAAAAAACTTGAGTACCCCACGGAGTCTATGCCTGCTACCAAGTAATGATCACAACATAACCTGTTGCATTTATTTTCTAAATAAATTCAAGATGACTTCAGACAAACCCAATGATTTAGAAGTGAAACAATTTTGTCATGTTTTACATAATACTGGAACCATGTACCTTGGCAGGCTGCCACAACAGGATCATGTTGCTGATAGGTGGATAAGCGTGGGCTTAATAATCTGTTTCATGAAATTATTTATTATATAATTTAAGCCCAACAGGCTAATCATATCTGTTCAGTAAATAATAGATTACAGTACAAGGTACATGCACAACAGCCATCAGACTGTTATAAATGCTGAAACAAACAATAAATGGCAGTTAATATCAGAAAACATCACATCTTCTGTAAAACTGTGGATGGAAAATACACACCCGTAATCCGTATTTGTTATGGATATAATTCACTATTAATATTACTAATACTATTAATTAAGATTCATTCATTCTGCACATATATACATCTGAGTTAATGGCGATGATCGCTTATAAACAATTTCACTACGGTCAACAATAGCGTTCATTAAATCTACCGATCTTGCACCAGACACAAAAAGAGCTTTGCCTATACGGATCTTTAATTGCCTTGGTAAAATTTTGAATGTTGTTTGTTATTGTTTTGACAGTATTTCTGTCAACGAGCTTATTGAGAATATTGAGTTATTCCATTCAGTGTCGTATGTAAACAAACAATATATAATTCCTGTTGGCTTCCGGACAAATAAATATCATAAAGCTTTCCAGACTTACCAGAGTGCATTGGCCAGCAAAATTTCTTCGGGTTTAACCCACATCTTGTGCGTTTACAAAATTTGCCAAGCTCATGAATTCACAAAGGTGAGTCCTGCAGACATTTTGGAAAACCTTTGAAATCACGTCTGGTCACATGACTTTAACAAAATAAAATTAATAGATGGGATTTATAAATTAAATAATGTTCAATAACAGCATAAATCCACCGAGTCTATCTAATTATACAGTTGTAATTATTCAAGAATGAAATATTTAAATTTTATTCAATAAATACTAGCCAAATTGATGTCGTAAAACTCAAGTTAATTGACGGTAAAAACGACAGAACACGAGATTTCATGGAGTTCATGTTTGCAAATTTTCAGTAGAAGACGACGTCAGGGTAAATAGACTCTAGATCTTGTTGTGCTTAGTACCGTACCCGCTTTAATAAGCCACATATCAGTTCGCTATGAAAACGTTATAAAAATATTGATTCGGGAAATCATGTTCATACATCATTTACTGACTTATAAGGTATTAGGAAAAAATGCAGGGAACCCAACTTGGATTTTATAATTTATTCAACTTTTTTTTTAATTTCAGAACATAGTTTAACTTGAATACAAGGAATATCATGGGAGGATTTTTTAGCAGCAGCAATGAAGCTGAAGAACAATTTGTCAAACAAAAGATTGCAGACAACTGTGTAGTTGTGTTTTCTAAATCATATTGCCCTTATTGTAATATGGCTAAACAAGTGTTAAATGGTACTGGCAAGGCATACGATCTTATTGAACTGGACAGTAGAGATGATGGTGATGCAATTCAATCTGTTCTTGAAAAAATTACAGGATCTAAAACAGTAAGTCCCCAGACAATATCATAATGATGTTTTCTGAAAGATGAAGGGAAAATGTGCACCTGGACAGTGACTTTGAGGAAGTATTATAAATTAATGTACTTTACTATCATTCTAGCTGATAAAAATAATACTACTAAGTAGCAGATACGTTATGCTGATACATCCAATGTAATCAGTAATTTTTTCTGGGTGGAATTCTACACTTACTCCTGGAACTGTCCATTGCAGAAATACTGATTACTTAAAAATACCCATATATGCACTGTGTGGCAACCTGAACTTTATACTTCCTTGACAATATATATACTTCCTTAAACTGGCCGATCAGTTTAGAAGTAATTACCCGCTACAAAATTGTGACATTTAAATTTCAAAAATGCATAATTTTTAAACAAAGGAAAATTATTTGAGACGCCGTTTTGTAGCCCGGCTATATTTTTATGCAAATTTTTAACTTCGTAGGTGAAGAAATTTTTGTCGCGATTTCATATTTTCTCAAATTGGCTGATAATAAAACTTATTTTCCACCTTTGGTTGTTTGGATTTATAAACTTTAAAGTTACATCTATAACTTTTCTAAAAATATATACTTTTAAGTTTCATCTTCATTGTGATAATTAGTCAAGAATGTTATTAGTCAAACAGCAGTGGACATCACAAAGTATCTCAAGTACTTAACAGTTTAAGACATACAGTACCAATGGCACAATCCCGGGGGGTGGTCAATATGAAAGTTGGTACGCATGTTCCAACAAAATTTCGCGTGAAAGGGTATGTTTTTTGAACCGCCGGGGCGTAACGCGCGTTACGTGCTTAGGTTCTGTTTTTTGGCTAAAATCACGAAAAGGGGTGGTTTTTTGGAGGTGTTACACTACCTAAGGGGTGTTGTTTGGAAGATTCACTTCGTTGTAAATACGGTCAAGAAAACTTAATATGTTTACCAGAATGTGTATTCCCCGTCATATGAAAGTTACTTCCTGAATTGATGCTATTTTGAGAATGACCTTTTAAAACACTGCATACGATTGGTCAGGCCAGGGTTCAGATATCGCGTGATCCACTTCCTTAGGGGTGTATTTTAAAATAAAAATCATTTCCTTAGGGGTGTATTTTTTGCAGAATTTCACTTTGTTAGGGGCTTTTTTGAAAAGTCGTGTTGGAACATGGGTACCCACTTTCATATTGACCACCCGGGGGCACAATACCCTTGGCATGATTTGTTATACAAGCACTGTTAAATTGCACCTCATTTTACTGTAGGTTCCAAGAGTGTTTGTTAATGGTGAATGTATTGGCGGTGGTACAGAAACCAAGAAACTACATGAACAAGGAAAACTAGTGCCTATGATTGAAGGATGTTCCAGCTAATAGATGTAATGTAGGCACCATGAGCCACCATCTTATCCCAGTATTTGACCAAGGTCAAGATGCTTACCAGATGGATTAGGTTAAGGGAACTTCTAATGTGTCAAAAACTGATACAACTTCAATATTTCATTTAAGTATTAAACCTATATTTGTTTAACACAGGGATAGTATTAAAAAAGTATCTTTGTATTTTAATTAACTGATATAGACATATGACACATAGGAAATTTACTGCAACCTGTAAAAGACAGAAATTGAAGTAGTGGGAGTAATTTATCTGTCTGCTGCTTAAAATCAAAAAGGGCCTTACAGATGGAATTCTATTAATATCAGAACTCTATTGAATTTAAGCATTCCATTGACATTCATCTTAAAGTAAAACTGGAGTCTGAGCATCACTGCAATCTAAGTTGGAAAATATTTCCAAAGTTATGCTTTTTGATGTGTTTTTTAAAGATATTCTTAAAACTGTATATATTATTTAACAATATACTGGTGTTATCAAATGACTAATTATATTTATTTTATCAAAAATACGCAAAAAAACACATTAATTTACATTCTTCCTTCTTGAATTGTTTGAACCTCTTTTTCTCCCCATCTCACAAATAGTGAATGGGCATCATACAGTCAGTCGTAGGGTCTTGGTGTTCATCACGTACATGTAATACTTTCCTTCATCTCATTATAACAACTTCGATTCAGATTAACTTCAGATATTGTAAGAAATAAATACAGGCCATATTTAATTTTGATCTGGACAACTTTGAATGTATTATATATTCATGTTTGTTCCCATGCATGGCCTTAATTATCTTAATTTTTGCATTGTTTGTGAGTTGTACTTGTACATGCATTATACTTTACATTTGGTTTATGCTCGTTTGTATGTTGACTGATGGTTCTCTTCACTGTGATATTTTATTTTGGAAACGCAGTGAATTTATAAGGCAATTAAATGACGTGTATAAAGTATATAATGCTAACTTCTGGTCTCCTCCTGGTCGTCTAATTTATATCGTGCAACCAGTATTATACCTGTTTTTTTTTTAATAACAAAAATTTAGCAATTGTGTTAAAAACCTATTAAGGGTGACACATTATTAATTTTCCAAGGGACAAGGGCCCGAACTCTACAGCAAAATTGTGCTTTTAATAATGAACGTATTAACTCAAATGCCAAACAATATAAATTCAATTTGTAAATTAAATAGAAACGACTTGAAATTAAATTCGATAGTTCACTGGTCCTACGCATTACCACACACAATCAATAATGCATAGGAGTGTAATGACTGCTACATACAGCTAGGTTTTCAGATTCGATTCGAACCTCCTTTTCACCGGATTTAATTTTTCAGTTTATATATTTAAATTAATTAATTACACATGGATCAACCCAGGAGTCTTATTATGTCGTTTTTTGGGATCGAGAAGCAAGAAATTTCCCGGGCCACTCCTGTTATCAGCATGACCCTTCGGGACCCTAAATTCAGATTCCTGGGCAAACTTTTAAATAATTTTATGCTTGTACCATCCTGACTTGTCATTTTGCAGTTAGCATTTTAAAACTGAAATATGACAGTCCTGAGTGTTCTGGGTCTTTACTTTTTTATCACACGAAGAGGTAACCTACTCCTACCCCCCCCCCCCCCCCCCAAAGAGCACCCAGTGGAACTTTTTTTGAAACTAGTTGCAACTTTAAAAAGACATGAAATAAGTGTAATTTACAGTAGGCTTCCGAGTTATGCTCTGCGCATATACAAAATATCGGTTTGTGCGGTAAATTAAAGGACATCAGAAATATATGTTAATTGTGACAGGACATTGAGGAGTAAATGGGGGGGGGGGGGAAAGCTTAAAGGAAATAACCGATTGCTCTTTCATGAATCACAAGTAATAAAATTCTGCAATATATATGCCATTTTAGTTGCATGAATGATCTATACGCCGCGCTTTAGAAAAGTACAGAATTCGGGATTCTTTGATTCATCCTTAGCGATTCTAACAGATTAAGCTGGTGACGTCAGAAAAATCTGAGTACCTGTCACAAACCAGTATTTAATACTTTATCGGAAGAGAACATATAACTCGGAAACCTACTATAATATCTGTTGTTGTTATGTTGTAAGCAAGAGTGCAAAATTCTTTTGTTCCAAGCTGAAGCCAGCTGGTATATCTGTCAGAACAAATAAGAACAGATCCCACATTTACCTACAATATCATTCTCTTTAATAAATTATACTATCATCAACCCATCGTCAAATTCTATCCGAACCGTTCTACGTGACATCGTTAATCTCCATGCCATTTCATGATCAGTTGTCACGTACTATTTTTATATATACTGCACTTCTTCATTTGCCCTATAATTTTATATCGACCATAAATGGCCACTTTTTCTTATAGTAGGTTTCCTAGTTATGGTGCTCACACCGGATAAGGTACCGTCTATAAATATTGGTTTGTGACAGCTACTCAGATTTTTCTGACGTTGTTAGCTTGGTCTGTCAGGGAATTGCTGAGGAAACACAGAATCCTGAATTCCGTATACATAAATATATACACACACTGCAAGCACTATAGTTTATGTATTTAGAGGGATAGGGGTCATCAGACTATTCAGGTAGATAGAGCGGGGACAAACTTATTTTCCTACAGGTGTGAAAGGGATATT
>JAOXYB010028156.1:3564-15310 GCA_028565635.1 Phoronis ovalis
TCTGTTTCAGGACCATTTTTTCCATGTGATGAACTATTTGGCTGGTGGTCACTCCGTTGTGGTGTGTGGTTTGTGTTCTGTTTGGCTATCATTGGTAATGGTACTGTTTTATTTGTACTGCTTACTAGCAGGACCAAAATGGATGTTCCAAGGTTCCTCATCTGTAATCTAGCAACGGCTGATTTCTTAATGGGAATTTACCTTGGCTTCTTAGCTATTGTGGATGCTACAACCTTAGGTAATTAAGTACCATTGTGCTGTACAGTTTAACAGTTAGTACCTATACAGTTAATTTTGTTAAAAAAAAAATTCAAATTGTAAGGTACATCATGTACAATCAAGGCTTTGATACCGTAATGCCACCTTCCTCAGTGCAAGTGACATCTGGTGGAGGTAGGGAAAGTGACAGAGCATTTAAGGTAACTCAATCCCATAAGTCCCACACAATGAAAACCCTCTGAGCATGCGACTACCGATAAAGTTTTAGCAATAACATACAGTTTGCAATTTACACCACATGTGATTTCCTCGTCTCCATTTTAGGTGATTTTCGTAAACATGCAGTGGAATGGCAGACTGGTGCTGGGTGCCTTATTGCAGGATTTCTAGCCATTGTTTCTAGCCAGCTCTCTGTCTTTACACTCACAGTGATAACACTGGAAAGATTATATGCCATTATCAATGCCATGCATTTAGACAGACGATTATCACTTCGAACTGCAGGTAATAATGAATAAAATTTCTAGTATTAATTAGTTTATGAATCAATCATAAGAAATATGATTGGATTTCTTCACAAAAAAGTTACAGCCATCCATATAAATTACGGTAATACACCCATTGTACGAAAACTTATAACACAATGCTTTTTATTCCCATCGCTCTTTTGCATGGACATACAGTCATAGGCTACGCGTCATCATTGTGTAATACATTGTGTCTGACAACAACAGCTTCAGTTTTTATCGATCAACTTCATATTTGATACAGGGTAAGTACAGGTCAGGCACAATGTTGACCCAGGGTACTTCTAATATGACCAACTGGCGGCCATGATTGTTTCCCACAGGGCATCTCAAAGACGAAGTGATGCTTGGGGATGATTTTCACCTGGATCACTTCCTAGGTGGGTGATTAGCGGCCATGTTTGTTTACGAAATGGTATATTGCAAAAGCAGCTTCAGTTTTATCCGGTCAGGTTCACATTCAATACAAGACAAGTACAGATCGGGAACAATTTGACCAGGATTACTTCTAATGTGGCCATCTGGTGGCCATGTTTGTTTCCACGATGGCACATCAAAGGGCATCTTTTCATGCAGATAAAGTGATGCTTAAACGACTCAAAGGTGGATTTATGAAGGCCACTGAAATGAAAAGTGGGTCAAATGCCGATTCGAATCTTCAACATTTTTTGATATGCACAAAACTTTCTTTTTCTCATAATAACTGCTTCAGTTTTTATCTGATCAGGATAAACAGGTCAAAGTACAGGTCCGATATAATTTTGATCTGGATCGCTTCCAAGATGGCTGAATGTATGTTCTCAAAAGTGTATGTTGCAATGACAACTTCAGTTTTTTCCCAACCAGCTTCATATTTGGTATAGGTCAAGTAAAGATAAAGTACAATTTTGACCTGGCATTTCTTCTGATGTGGCCAATTGGTAGCCAAGTAATATGTTCCTGAAAAGGCATGTCATGAGAAGTGGGACAAATCCGAATATTCAACATTTTCGTTGTGCGTAATACTACTTGCAAGCACTTTCAATTTTTATTCTATCACCTTTATACTAATAGCCAAACTACAGATCCGGAAATATTTTGACCTGGGTCACTTTCAAGATTGCTAATTGGCAGCCATATTTGATCTCGAGATGGTACATTTCAATTACAGCTTCAATCTTTATGTGACCAGCTTCATATTCTGTACAGGGCAAGTTAAGGTCAAAGTACAGATCAGGTAAAATTTTGACATGGATTTCTTCCAATATAGCTGACTGGTGACCAAGTTTGTTCCTGAGAGGGTACTTCAAACTGCATCTTTTTACCCAAACATGAATTGATGTTACAATGATTTAAAGGTGAATTTATGATGGCCATAGATGGGCGAGTTTAATAGGCTAGATGGTATTTAGAATGACCTTGAAAAGTGTTTTCCTTATGCAAGCTATCTTTGTCCATAACTTGAAAACTCTTATAACAAGAGAGATTAGTTTTAAGTCACAAGGCAAATAGAGACCAAAATCACAGGTCAAGTTTGATTTTGATCAATTCTGGTGGCTACGTTTATAATCTGAGATGTACACTGTCTGCCAAAGAAGATTTTTGTTTGAAAATCTCATTGTGTTTAACTTTTTTATACTTAATAAATTCTTTTTTTTTCTTGCAGGTGGCATTATGGTTGGAGGTTGGCTATATGCTGTGACCACAGCAAGCTTGCCCATGCCACCATGCGGTATCAATGATTATAGAACAGTTGCAGTCTGCTTACCATTTGATGTGAAAGATAAAAAATCATTAGGTAATACTGTAAACAATGAGCAAAATGATTTTGATCACTGTCTTTGTTCTACTTGTATGCTCTTATCATATCACGCATGAGCACTTGATAGTTACAGGACTGATCACTCATAAAAGTCTGCAATCCATTTGGTTTAGTTTGCAATGTCTGGTCTGAAGTTAATACAACAACAACAAATAATGATGTTTAAGTTAGTTCCTTGACTTATTCAATAACTTTTAGGAAAATTAAACCAATTCCTTATTTAAATGCGGATCTTGGATAAAGAAAAAAGAAATAAACTGATCTCAGATATTAAACACCAAGAAGCTCATGGGCAACATACCTTGCTGGATACAATGACAGTTAAAAACAAACTTAATCTGCAGTGGAAGCATCTCAATATATGAATATATTAGCCCCGGCTATGTTCTACAGGCTGATGATTCCCACAACCTGATTAGCTAACAGGGAATTCTAAAAAGTCATCATGACTGAAGCACCTCTTACGACAAAATAGTTTGCGACAAACTCGGACCAAGCAAATAATTTCACCCATGCTAAAATGAATCGAAATCAGGGCTAAATTAATTTATTAAGGGAAATACAAATTTTCATTACAAATAAAACATTGAAATTTAATCAAAACAGGACCCAGAGTCTTTATAACCAACAATCCAGTTTTAAACCCCCAGAATTTTTTTTCATAAAATAATATAGAAGCAATCTAAACTTTTTCTATTGTGTAAGCAATTGATTTTTTGCAATAGGCAACGGGTAATTTTAAAATTTTGAATGCCAGCAATCCAAAAGAAAAAGTATACAATCCAAATTCAAGATTTTCACATGGGAACTGATCAAACTCTCAACCAAAAATAATTAGAGTTCAATAATTAGGGTCTCAAATAAGGGTCTCTAATTTATTCTTCACTGAATAAATAAACCAAAACTAACTTAATCATCATTCGCAAAAACTGTTTTACTTATGTGTAAAGCCCAGTTTCTAGCTGAGAAAACATTCTATAATTCCAAAGTCACATCTACAGTTAGATTTTTTCCAGTATCTGAATATTCATTTTTTCTGTCATACAAACATGTCCTTTCCCTTTATTACAAACATACTAACTCAGGTATAATAGCTTATTTTTTTATCTTTCAGCATATGTATGTTTCATCATGTTCGTGAATAGCACAGCTTTTATAATCATTCTGACATGTTACATGAAGATTTATTGCTCTATCCGTGGTTCTCCAGCTTGGAATTCTAATGACTCCCGAGTAGCTAAGCGAATGGCATTGTTAATCTTCACTGATTTCGCTTGTTGGGCTCCGATATCAATACTTTCAATCGCATCTGCATTTGGGACAAATTTAATCTCCTTGAATGAAGCTAAAGTTTTCACCATATTTGTTTTACCACTGAATTCATGTGCTAATCCATTTTTGTATGCTATATTTACTAAGCAATTCAAGAAAGATTGTTTAAATCTTTGTCGGCGACTGGAAGAGTTTGCCATTTCACATAAAACAAACATGAACATAGGATTAACCTCTTTTAGACAAAATTGCAATATTTATAAACGCCACAGTCGCAGTCAATCATCGGGAACTGTTATGGGATTAAATGCTGCTGATACTCAAACAACCCTCCTGATGGCCTCAAGGAGACAAAGTATTCGGAACAAACATCATGATAGTCAGTCACAGAATGGGATATTAAAATCATCAGCAGGAATGAGGAAGAAAAGTATGCAGTCTTGCCAAGTAGCAAGTTTACCAAATCTTTATATGCCTCAAAATCAAGAGGACCTAAATACAACTACACAATTGGGTGTCTTACAGCACGACTTACGCAAAGTAAATATACTTATATCTTCTCCAAAAATACCAGATCAAAAATGTGAATACTGTGCCATGGAATCTCTAACAAAGAGTTGTCAGATATCTAACCAAACTTCACCACATGTAAACACTCAGTGTGCAGAAACATTGCTACAAAAAACTAGTGACAGGTTAAGTACTATCTGTTCATCTAATTCTCAATTATCCCAGTTTGATTCATCAACCATGATTGAAAAAAATTGTAATAATTCTGATCGTACAAAAACTTCTCCAAAAAAATTATCGGAGAATACACTGAAACCACCAGAATTTCCAGAATTTTTCGAGCTTGAAACGTTTTCAGGAGATCAAAAATGTACCACTTATTTAATAACTACACCTGAACATGACATACCTATAGATAAAGAAAACTATATGTTAATGACAGCTGAACAAGACAATGAACCTGGCACTTCAGAAATGAATGCAACTTTTAAATCTCAGATCGGACAAGATACATGTATGGCCCTTGGTGACAATGTCGTCAGTAGGTCACAGAACTGTGAAACTGTGAACTGTCAAAAAGAGACATATTCATCAGATGACAGTCTTTCAAATGAGTGTGAAAATTATTTAATGTATTATCCTGCAGAAGAGACAAGTGAGGATCTCATTCAAGATACCTATATGTTATCTACTCCAATAGAATGTCACTGTGCCAGAAATAAAGAACGTTTAAAACATGACATAACTGGCGAACTGTTAGAGCCAGAGAACTTTTGCCAAAAAAGAAAAATTAACATGTTTACAAAACTGCCATCGGACCACTACAGAAAAAGAGCTATGAGTTATGGTAGTGAAAATTTAAAATCTTCACGTCAAAACCACAAAAAAGAAAGCTGCATGAAACAAAGTTTCTCAATATACGGAAAATCTAGTCCCAATGTGTCGAGAATGACACTTCCTTCAAAAAAGGTTTCGGATTTAATTCAGAACAACTGTGTGAGTACAGCTAAATCATGCAGTACCCATGAAAATGAACCACGCAAGATGATCAGCAGAAAATGCAGTAGAAGCAGTGACTGTAGTCACACTGAGCAGGACTCTGGTTGTATAGGTATATAACAGACTATGTTGATCAGTGAGTGGCTCTGTTGTACAAGAAAGATGCATGGCGAATTCATTCTGTTTCATGTTATCACAGACAGCCGGCTATTGTGGATTCAAATAGAAACAAGCAGGCTGATAACCAAACATCAAAACTAGATATTTAGAGGAACAACACTAAACACATGGGTGGTGTGCTGTTTTTCATTTAAAAGATTGCAAGGCATACCAGATTTCTACACAAAGTAAAGAAAATATACCCGTTTTATTTCAACAACTGTTATGAGCATGTCACCTAGTGAAGATAGTATGGAAATAGAAAAAAAATAGGACTGGTATCTAAGAAACGTTATTATTAGTAGATACTGACACTGAGCCAGGGTGTTTTCTGTGAAAAGATACTAAAAAGCTTTATTAGCTTTGGAAATTTGTAGGTTGTAATTTTTCATGGAAAATTGTTTTTTTTTTAACGAGAAATGTAAAAACTGGAAGAGATATGTCTAAACGAGAGAGTTAAAAATAAGCATGGTACTTAGGTTTTGCAAGTCACAAAATGATTATACCACTGCCAAACAAGCATTATGGCATCATTTACTTAGATTTGTTACTTTTTTAAGAAAAAGTTTATCACAAAAACAATTTATTGATAAGAAATTAATGTTGTGTACATTAGCCATCTATATTTGTTATTGAATGTTAATTTAGTATAAGAAAAGCTTAATATTATGAGCAATATTAATGCAGCTTGACCCTGAACCAAATAACATCAGTGCCTTAACAGATTTTCTGACATCTATAAATTTTAAATAGTTGAGGTAGTTTACAATCATGTCTAAATGGCTTCAAAAATTTGTAAATATTTGTCTACAGCCTCAACATTTCATCACGTAATGTACTAAATAAATGCTATTCAATGGAAAAGCATTTTTGGGAGGGCGGTTTATGTCTCGATCGCATTTGAAAGGTACTGGATGAAGAAACTTCAAGGTATGATGATATATCAGAGATAATTTTATGAACAGTTCAGTCAGAGTCCAAATAAAGCTTGGCCTAGAAGTTTTGCTTACATAATAGCTTTGTGTAACTATTTAAAATTAGATTACTGTCAGTTATGAATTGTTATGTGTGATATTTCAAATTTTATAATCAAAGAATATATTTTTTGTAACTTTGTTGTACAATTTGATGTTTTGAATAATCTAGATTTTTCCCAGGATAATATAACAAACTGAAGTTTTTATTTTCTCCACATTCATGTTAGAGCATCAATAAGCTATTTTGCATGCATGAGGTTGAAGAAAAAATATTAATCAATTTGACCATTCACCACAGCTACATGTATGAACCAACTAGTAGAATGCATTGATTGGAGTCATGTGAAAAGTGCCGAATTGTAAGATTATTTCATGCCATCAAGTACATATGTGCAGTTACTAGGATGCCAGAGATATCTGCTACAGCACAGTTACAGTTTGAAGAATAACAAAACATGTCTTATGAGGGGTGTAGCGGGGTTCTCCTTCAGGGTGCAATGCTCCCACTTAAGAATTGCAAATGCTCCTTGCTCCCACTTAATAGTCTGTTTGCTTTTAATTTTAAGAGGCAAGTGAGAAAATAAAAAGGTCGCAGTCAAATGGATGCTCGTGCTCGGACTTACAGACCATAATGCTTGCTGCTCACGACTCCCCCCTACAGCTCTCATCATATCCAGAGCAAAAATAAGTGCTATTCTATATTACAGTAGAACTGACTGATTAAAATAAATATATTTAGCTCATAAACAAATTTTTCACAAATCAACTTAAATTGTATTGATTATAAAACTTCTCTTCACTAATTCAAGAGTTAGTACTATAAACTGTTCTGATAGATAAATATCCGGCTTCATGTGTGAACTTGTCCAGTAAATTTGTGAAAAAGTTGCAAAGCATTTGATGTTACATGTACCTACCAAGGAGCTACACGAACACATCTCGGAAAAATACGATAACTTCAACATTAATTTTAAATCTTCAGTGCAGCTCTTAACTTGGCCGACCTGGATCTAGGATTTTCTCTAACAGCCGTCTCTTTTGGACTTGTTATTTTTTGTACAACATTCCACTTTTTAACTGTGACTTTCCTGACAGTATCTGCATGATGAAGCCGTCGGTAATCACCAATTGTTGCATTGAATTTTCCATCCATATCAATACACTGAAAATGTCGCTTCACAATGCGATCTTCTAATGAGTGAAAAGTGATGACAACACAAACACCACCTAGTGACAAGTATTTATGCGCTATCTCCAGTCCATTGTAAAGTTCATTAAGTTCATTATTCACGAATATTCTTAGAGCTTGGAATGTCTTTGTTGCTACATGAGACTGCCTCATTAACTTATCCCTTCTATGGTCCCTAAATAAAATGTAAAAATACAATAATTAAAGTTAATAAAGATGTTAGAACTATCCTGCACACTGAATGGACCATTTCACACTGCATTTCCATATTTCACAACAAGCAACAAAAATATCGCATAAGCAGGATACAAGAGTCCATCCAAAGTTCACGCAATATAAAATAGAATATTTGTCAATAGAATGGTGTTAAGTCTATTGCAAAATAAATAAGGCATAATAAAATTCTTTCAAAACAGTCAAAAGAGAAAAAGATATACTGTCAGTTCATAATTCAAGTTGTTATCCTGTAGTAAAAAATGGATTTTTAGCAAATTTTACATATTGCGTGTCAGTCTGCTTCTAGTAGATGAACCTATAACTAGAAAGTTCTTAGTGTGATTACCTCATAATCTCATTATACAGATACACAATTCAAACGCACAAAGCAGCAGTGCACAGAAAGAACAGAATAAGGTCAGCACCTATTGGACATTATCTGCTAAACTTGTGCAACATAACATTTACAAACTTTGTTCCATTTTTATACGTATCACAAAATAGTGAATGGGTATATAATTGTACGCTTTAATGCATCGTTGGCATCGTCCCCATCGCCTGTAATGACTAATCTGCCTCGCAATGACAGCTTCAGTTTTTATCAGAACAGCTTTATATTTAGCTTAGCATAAATATTCATCAATTCTGAAGTTGACTTGGATTTTCCAGGACCGACAACCATATAGTTACTGTTTTTGTACACAACAACGTTAAATCCTCACAAAAAGGCAAAGTGCAGTAACTTTCAGTCAGCAACTAATCAAATGTTCTGGTAATTTATCTTAGTTGACAAGAAAGGGAGCAATGATTCGGGTACTAAATTGAATCAAAACGTATGCAGTCAGACCCCCAGTAAAGATCGGTGATTATTAGTGATGTGTACTTACCCAGACAAGGCACTTGAAACTGTGTCAGCTAGTTGTTTAGTCGTTCTTATTGGTCCAAATGAGTGACGAGTATCAATAATTGCACGTGCTATTTGCTGAGCTTTTTTTTCCTCTCCATATTTCTTCAGAATTTTATACAATCCATTTTCATCCATGTTATTTACAACATCATACGTCGAGATTTGATTGGAATCTCTGAAATGGAAAAGATATATATTAATAGTAGGTATGCTACAATTGCACTTAATTTCTGTGGACATTACCCATACTTTATTAAGCAGATATATCCTTATATTCATAAAATCTATAAATAATTTGTAACAATGTGCAACTGTGACAAAAAAGGTTGTACAGTACAAAAGTCTTCCGAATTTAGGAATTCAAAGTTTTATCTTTTTCATCAAATTCATTTGACATACGTTTTATGTACGCATACAAGATTCTGCTTACCTGTCTCCATCCATTCTCATATCTAGAGGTCCATTCTTTGAAATAGAGAATCCTCGTTCACCACGATCAAACTGCATAGAACTTGCACCAACATCAAACAAAAATCCTGACACCAATCCTGGACTGACACCATAGGAATTAAGAAGGCGTGGAAGGTCTGTAAATCTTCCCAGAAGTGGAGTCATGCTAAAAATGGATCAACAGGTGCAGTGTAATAGTCTTAGCAATCTGAATGGAAAAAACTTGTTACTTTTAATAGTAGAGGAGGTGACTGATAATAGGCCATATTGTACTTTTCAAAAATTACTTAATTTAGTGCACATGATAATGGTGTTACCTACTACATGTGGCATAAGGTCACAATTGATGTAACTGCAGCAGTGTGCAAAGGACCATAGGCACAGTTTTTACAATTAGTGTCCGGAAGTGCTGGCTGTGTTCACTCTTATAGCATTTATATGACGATGTTAGCCACTTGCTGAATATTAAAGTTAAGATAATACTGATTTTAAGTAAATAACTAAAGCTTCTGAGGATAAACAAGCAACATTACATTAGTTAATAGCCTATTTGCACGCACTTGGTCAAGCCACCAGTCTCAGACCCAAACGATCCCAGCATGTCACTTTCTGTGAATGAACAATGACGTAGTTCTGCGTGCGCTCACGTGATTCATTCACAAAACGCATCCTTCATGTGCTCAGCAAAAACCAACAAAAAAAAATCTTCTGTGACATAAGAAATACCCTCCCTTTTGTAAGCATATCAATCCAACTATTTATTAATATTTTTTTAATTGTGACATTTTCACTGGTTAAAGCTTTTTAAAGTCAGATTAAAAAAAAAAAAAGCTTTGTGTATAACATAAGGATGCCAGTATTGAAAGGTCTGACTGTAGCACCCTCAAGTGCATGCAAATAGTCTATTGACCTCAAAGTGTGAGCAACATCTACATACCCATGATGTTGAACAGCCATTTTCTGTGCTAAATGAAAGGCAGTGGGATCTCGGTCTAGTACAAACAGTTTGGCTCCAGGGGCCCTGCGCAGTAACTCTTCGGTATGACCTCCTGCACCAAATGTCATGTCTACATAAGTCTATAAGAAAACACTGATTTTTTGAAAGTATTGATACTGTTTCCTCCACAAGAGGTCATCCATAAAATACATACCCAAGCAGCATCAGAAACACACGTGTGAGTGATTCTACTGTATGTTTTTTCAGTCTTGGATACAGAATCAAATTATTGCAGTAATTTTAGGAAAACATCCTCCAAAGCACAGAACCAAAATGAAAATGACCTGATACAGAATGTTAAATTTCAATCTTTCCAAAAACACAGTATAATTGGCAAAACTGCATTTTCGAACTTTCTCACCGGGTGCATTTTGAAATTTACTAATTTATACCGGACAGGAAAGCTCTTTTATCTCGTAAAATTCCTACTCAAATCCTTTTTGGGGAAAAATTCATATTATGTTTTTAACCTGTTTCCACTTTGATGTACAAGGTTCTCTTTTTTTCCAAAAACTGTTGCTATAATTTGATTTTTCATCCATTGCAAAATGAACAGTAGAAATTATAGTATGTGATTGCTTTGCACGGACTATCAATGTCGTTCACACTGCATTCTTACCTTGTCATTTTGTGGATTTAAGCAATCAATAGCTTCAGATAGGTAAACTGGTATATGGTACCTTTCTGGTTTATCATCGTTGTCCTTTATTGAAAGGTTACAAGGTGTGGAACTTGCGATATTTTGTGCATCACTATTTAGTAGTACGTTACTTTTTGTCTCACAATGTGTATTCACACAGAGTTGTCGGTTTAACTGTTTATGGCACTGCCTGAAGATCTTTGAACATAGATTTATAACTGACATCGTGGTCAAGTGATAATCATACAACAGATATGACTACCATACATTTTATAATTGATCTGTAAAACAAGAAAAAAAATTTAAACTTGGCAATCAAATTATGACAATATATTGACAATATAATTCCGCTACCGGCCTTTGCTTTGTCAGTCCTAAGGCTATTTTTGTTTGATGGTACATTCTGCGAAAAAGGGTGACTTATAGCCGACACTGTTCCTGTTTGTTTATAAACTGTAAGTTTTGTATCCTTCTGTCCATTTGTTATTGATAATCCTTTCATCGATCAACTAACTGTAGTCACACATGTTACTCATGACTATAATTCATCATTTGGATCATCTGGCCTTTTCCGTGTTGCACCGAGAAACTACTATACTGAGTGAACGATGGAAAAGGTTGAGGAGTTCCGAATATCTTTCATTACTCAGACAGGGAACCAGTCTAAGATTGTTAGAAGTTGTGATCTACAGAATGTCATAAGTTATGGTTACTGATTGTTATTTTTACATGGAACGATGTATCACAAGTTACGTTGTTGCATACATCCGATCGATAGTACTGTGTGGCACGTAGTGTTGTTCGTTGCAATAAACGCAAAATGATTTACATGCCATGAAACACGAGACGGGATAAAAATAGTAAATGTACAAGACAATGGCTA
>JAOXYB010028167.1:2751-15310 GCA_028565635.1 Phoronis ovalis
TCCAGGTCAATATCAATTTCTTCCTCCTGCTCACTAGGTGGCACCACTTCAGGATGAGTTTCTTTAGCGGACATGTCTTTACGTGATTTGAAACCTTTAAAACTAGCCTGAATTTTTATTGCTGCTTTCTCAACTTCAGGATCATCCAGGTCAATATCAATTTCTTCCTCCTGCTCACTAGGTGGCACCACTTCAGGATGAGTTTCTTTAGCGGACATGTCCTTACGTGATTTGAACCCTTTAAAACTGGCCTGAATTTTTATTGCTGCTTTTTCTACTTCAGGATCATCCAGGTCAATATCTATTTCTTCCTCCTGCTCACTAGGTGGCACCACTACAGGATGAGTTTCTTTAGCAGACATGTCCTTACGTGATTTGAACCCTTTAAAACTGGCTTGGATTTTTATTGCTGCTTTCTCAACTTCAGGATCATCCAGGTCAATATCAATTTCTTCCTCCTCTTCCTGGACAGGAGAAGTTGATTTCAGTTCTACTGTTTGTGCTGACTAATTGCAATGACAAAATACAAAGTTCACATTTTCACAGTGACAAAATTATTCAAAACATATAAAGTACAATCATTCTGAATTACATAAACTTCGAAACTTCCTATTTATGGACAGACAGAAGAAATAGAGTAACAGGTAACATTATTGAAAAACAATAGTTTACGGATGCCAGTAAACAATGTTTTGTAAAAATTTTAAAGGTGATACTAGTCTATTGTTTATCTACCTGTGTTTTCATAATCTTCAGAGAAAAAATTCCATATTGAGATATAACAACACAAAACAGTGAAAACATGAGAATAACTCATGCACTAGAAACATCCATGCAAGTTAAACATCAGACAGAAATGTTAAAATGCCAAAAATTGATTACAAATGTGTGAAATTCAATCAGTGCATATGCTCATGCAGTGAAAAAATCAAATAAACGAAAACATACAATGATATAAAATGTTTGGATATACTGCTCACAGCAGCTTGAAAACCCTAGCTTACTTCATGCAACATATAGTCTAGGTCATAAATGCCACATGCACATGAAACTACTCCCTATGCTAAATAATAACCAAGTGAACACCACAGACAGAGCATCCACCAATTCTTGAACTTTCAACAATTCATATAATTAATGAAAAGGTGAGAAAAAACATTTAGTAAGACAAATAGCTGCAGTGAGAAAAGCCTTTTCCTGAATCTACAAGTGCCTAGGAAGCTGCTGTGACAAGCCACGGAGCTATACCTATTAAGAACACACCTTTTTACTTTGTACATCTTTCCTAGCTTTAAAACCTTTAAACCCTGCTTGTATTTTAATAGCAGCTTGTTCAACATCAGGATCAGTGAGATCAATGTCTACTTCTTCTTCATCTTGTACAGCCTGTACTTTTGGTTGTTGCTGTTCCTATTATTTTTTAAAAATGTTTTTGTATTATTTGTTAGGATGTTATGAGGTATATTTCACAAAAACATAACTATAACCATTGGGAGAGGCTTCTGAATAGCATGAACCTAACATTAAACACAAATTTCAATCTGCAGAGCATATATTCTCTTAACTTTGAACCTTAGACATAAACAATGTGCAGATTGCTTTATATTGTCACTTGAACAATTAAAACGTTAATTCTGGAACAATCCAACCATGAAAAGGTTTTAAAATGTTAGCTGAGATTTACATGAAATACAAATATACCAATGTTATAGTTCTCAACAATGCATTTTATGCTATTTTACAAGCAATAGACCATTTGCATGCACTTGGTGGAGCCACTGGTTGAGGACCTAAACCTTCCTAGCATGTCCTATTCTATGAATGAACAATGACATGGTTCTTTGTGTGCTCGATAAATTCATTCACAAAATGTTGCATTATCTGCTTCCTTCGCATATTGAGCCAAAATCAAAAGTACTTTTTACCTTCATTGGTCTAATAAATGCCCTCCTTTTTGTAATTCATATTTAGTATTTCAATACAAAAACAATTAATTATTAACATTTGTATTACTTTTATTAAATGTCACAGTTTAATGAATTTCTAAAATCAGGTTTTAAAAACAAGGAATTGTATACAACTGAAGGATGTTGGCAGTGGCCCTCTGAGGTGCTGGCATATAGCTTATTGGGTATAAATAACATACAAAGTACATGTACACATGATACCTGCCCAAAGACAATAAAACTAAAGCATTTTAAAATAACATTAAAGTCAGAAAATATCTTATACCAGAATACGGTTACCCATTAAAGGGTTTTTACGATCGCCCCTGCAGTTAAGTGTGTTCAGAACAGACAGTAGTTAAAAAATCTGACTAAATGACATCCTTTAAATTTTCTAAAACTAAGTACTTGATGTTGAATATAAAATTATTTTCTAAGTACAAACATTCTTTGTGTGCTCGATAAATTCATTCACAAAATGTTGCATTATCTGCTTCCTTCGCATATTGAGCCAAAATCGAAAGTACTTTTTACCTCCATTGGTCTAATAAATGCCCCCCTTTTTGTAATTCATTTTAGAAGTTAATTATGATGCTAGTGTGCCTAAAATGCAGCCATTAGAACATGTAGGGGAATCATTTACAAATTTCAATAAAAGTTTAGAACCTTCACCCAAGTTTTACTTTGCACTACCTTCAAACCTTGGACATGTTTCCGAGACCGCATTCCTTTAAAGCCCGCCTGTATTTTAGTGGCAGCTTTCTCAACCTCATTGAGGTCAATATCAATTTCTTCATTATCAGAAGTTTGCTTAGATTTTGTTTCTCCACTTTTAGTAGACTGTTAGTGCATTAGAAAACAACACACAATATTTCAATATTTTTTAAAAAATGAATGCTTTATAGTGCAATTATAAAAATTACTATTTTAAGTACACTTCTACATTGTTCAAACTCATACCTTTGGACAGCAAACATTCTGTTGAATAACTGATATAGCGAGTTCCGATAAGCAATGCAATCGTTTGAGTACACTTTCAAAAGTTATTGTTTCAGAGACATGCAATTATTTCCACCTAAACCCTTTGATAATTACCTTCATTTGTTGCACTTGTTTACGAGCTTTGAGCCCCTTGAAACCTGCCTGTATTTTCATAGCCGCTTGTTCAACCTCGGGGTCTTCAAGGTCAATATCTATCTCTTCTTCCTCCTCCTGCTCTTTGTCAGATTTTTTATTAGTACCCAAGTCTGCTTCTGCATCACCCTAGTGTTAAGTAAGTTATATGTGCAACACAACAAACTCTACAAACAGTGAATGTCAATCACAGAAAACAAAACATGTTTGGTATTTACATCAGTTTTCAAGTTTTTTCACTTTCCATTTAATGTGATGATTATCTACTGAATTTACAAGCTTGTGAGTCCAAGAAAGTCGAATCAAGCATGTTTTTGTCTTTAATTTAAAAAAAAAAATTGAATTTTATTAACATTTTTGAGGTAATTACCAAACACCTTGCATGCAGTAAAGGCATAATGCGATACCTTCTCTCTTGCAATAAAAATATGGTTTATACATGCATGTTATTATTGAGTTATTATGTACTGTCACATTTCTATCATTAATAAATAAATATACTTCCTGATTCAAATAGGTAGAGCTGACTCTCAGAGGGTTTGAATAGGCCTCAGCTAACTACATTTCTCACACTGATCACCAGATAGAGCACATAGCTTAATTTAGACAACAAGTACACTAATACTGATAAAATGCAAAGAAAAAATAGCACCACAATTCACATCTAGCACTTTGGATTTTGCTAATTCAAAACTTTTAATTAATTGTTCACGTACCTTTTTACTTTGAACTTCTTTACGAGCTTTGAAACCCTTGAATCCCGCTTGTATTTTTACAGCCGCATCTTGAAGTTCAGGATCAGTGAGATCTATGTCATTAATGTCATCCTGTTCTTGCTGACTAGCTGATCGTACAGGCTGGTCTTTCTTTTTCTCATCTCTTTGTTTTGTTCTTCGTTCATATTCCTCAGGGTCTCTGTAAAATTAAAAATAGAAATTTTGATACATTATTTATCCCTTGGTATGTAATAATGTATGTGTACATGTTTTAGTGAGTATTTTGCTAGAATTACAAATTATTCTGTTTCAGTCACAAACACCTACATAGGGAAAATAATATAATTTGAACGTACATCACATTACTGGAACTTTTTTACACTGTTACTTGAATTTTGGGAGATTAGAATTAAACTGCATCTACTTTTTATAACATTGTTTGCAGTATAAAATTTGCACATTATGTTATTGCACTAAAGAATATCACTGAAATATCTAATGTTTGGCAGAAAACTGTTTGTTCACTGGGAAGTAGTTCATTTTCCTTTTACGTAGAGGTCTCTTGTACAAAATTATGGAATAGGCAGCAGTATTCTGCATTCCTCCTTACTTTTTCTGTAGAACCTTTTCTCTGTCTCTAAAGCCTCTGTACCCAGCTTGTATCTTAACTGCCGCATTCTCTTCTCTCTTGCCATCCACTACTTGTTTGGCATGATGCTGTCGATATTTAGTCTGAATGGCGGTGGCTGCATCTTGCTGGTCAGGATTACTGGCGTCAACATCAGGTTGCTACAGAGAAAGAGTCATGTTAAATTAATCATACCTGTCTGGTATATTAAATCAATCATGCTTTAAGAAAATTTAAGGCATTCAAAGTGCCAATTTTACAGCAGATCATCAATTCAACATGACATAAACTGCAACAAAACTAGTAACTATGAAATAGGTAAAACCAAAAGTCAGAATAAAGTTCATAGCTTTAAAAATGAAGTCTGTCAAAATAAATACAACAGAAAAACAGTGACTATATACATAAATAATAAGTGCACTTAGTGTACTGTACAGTAAAAACTTGAATGACTGAATTATAACCATATTACCAATCAGAAGCAAGTAACCAATAATTAGAAATATTAGAAATCAATTAATGACTAGAAAATACATAGTAGAGGACATACACAACTAATTATATAATTAATAAATGTGAGTAATAGTTAGAGCTATTGTATTACTTTCAAATTATTGACTAACTTTGTCACTAATACAATGAATCAATTGCGTTGTTTTGGTGTTCTACAGCAGGATTTTCAAATGACAAAACTTTGTCAATTACTGGATGAAAATAGGCCCGTATCCAATCAAGCAAAATTCCTACGAAGACATCATTGCAATAAGACATTAGTCGATCGTTTTCAATATGTATCACGTAAGAAAAAGCTACATCACATTACAAAATTTAAAAAAAAACAATGAAAAACACTTAGTATGTAACCAAATAAATATTCAAGTTACAAAAAGAAAGTATGGTTGAGATAGGCACATTGAATTATAATACCTTGAAAGTTTTGTTGTTATAGAAACGATCTTCCATACGAGCTCCATTTTCTGTTGGATCTATTCCTTCCTCTGAAAAAATAAATGAATTAATAAATGGCACCAATCAAACACACCACAACACCAAAAGCTGTTCACTTTCATTTTGTACTATGGTCAAGTAATTAAGGATTTTTGTCTATTCTGGTAAATGTAAAAGTGGAAGAAATTCCGTGATAAATTTCTTGTGTACTGAATTAAATTTGGCTGAGTATAATCCAGTTTTTTCCAGATGCGAGCTATATTAAGTTTAATAGATAAAAAGTGTGTGTTTCCGCAAATTTAAATGCAGAAGGAGTTTTATAATAGAAGTAGGGGAGTGCGTGAAATAGTAATTCAATATTACGTTATTCATAATGCCGTAATTCCAAGTATTACTGTCAGATTAAATGCAATAATCACTAAAGAAATCAAAATTAATGGCATGCAACGGAAGTGTTGATTTACAGTGCATAGGAAAAAACGCAAAGCAAAAGTATCAGATGGTAACAAAATTCTTTACATAGCACAGAAGGTCTCACAAATTACAAATCTATTTTATTATAATGGGATTTTTCCCAACTGATACCTTTGTAATGAATATAAATATTTATAAGCTAGATCATATTTTCATAGTAACAATGTGAATATTATCTAAGGAAAAGTTTCAATGTTTCTTTCTAATTATTCATTTAACCTGAAGTTGTTTTTGAATATTATTCCTTATACAATAGACAGTTTTAAATATTTAATATCCAATTTTGAAACACCAGACTGTCAGTAGAGTTTAACATGTAAAATTACAGCATGTGCCAAATATTTTCTAACTTAACTTTACAAAATGTCAAATCTGCAGGTTATCATGCAATGAATGTAATTTATTTACTAGGAACATATAATACACATTAACTGTTTCATATCTAAAAATAACTTAGGCCAAAATATTATGATTTTAGGAATTATTGATTGATTGATAATGTGCTCATTAATAAATAGCCTTATTAAAAATTGGATGGATACTACTATACAAGTACATTACTTTATGTTCGGCAGGTTGAACAAAATTTTAATACAAACATATGCTTTAAAGTTTCTTAACATTACCTTCTTCAATATCACCTTTTTATGAATTAATATTTTTGTTGCAATTACGTATTACAAGAAATAATAATTTAAATTGCTACCATTTTTAAATACTAATTGTTCTGTTAAGATGATAGTTAGAATTAAATGTTCTTAAACTGACAAGCCATCCTCTGAATCTGATCACCTCTTCTGCATACACTTCTGTAGGAACATATTATGAGAATTAATGTTCCCCTGGACATTGCGAATATGCTGACAATCATGGTGAAAATACACGTGAAACACAATAGTGAGAACATAAGCCTGTTTCAGGAAATTTTTTTATTTTGGTTCCAGTACAACATAATAAATTTCCTTACAAAACTGCACCAGAATAAAAAATGTCCAGAATGTATTGATATCTACAGAGACCTGCTGTCAACAAAGCAAAATGTGAATTGAAGTGATGAAAGTTGAATTAAGCCTAGAGCAGTTGAGCAAAATAAAGAAAACTTTTAGTGGTTAACTGCTTACCCAACAGATCCCTCTTAACATTGTCTACAAATTCCTTTACTTTATCGAGTTTTGTTTCAAAAAATTGCCGAAACTGTGTGAAACGGTTCATCATCCAGCACAAATATTGAACGATATAAGAAAACAAATAACTGACTGTGAGGGATACCAAGCTACCGTAAAAAGAAAAATTTTATTCATAGTTGAATGTTTGGTCATTTTTACATTTACTCAATATCTAGTGCTGTAATCATCTAATAAAGGAAGATACGCCAACATAAAGCAAAAAATGTTTTTCCTAAGGATTTTGTTACCAAAAAGGTATTTAACATGAGAAAAAGATACAATTTACAAATATGTACAAAGATTTTTTTTTATTAAACATATTTTTTATAACATTAAATTTACTAAACTGACACATATCTGCAGACAAATAAAATGGTATCAGGTTAAAGTTAAAATTTCATATATTAGAGATTTGAGGTACAAACAAGGTTCGTTTAACAGCATATTACATTTACTTGTATACAAATAACAATTAAGCAAAGATTAAAGGATTTTCAGTAGATCAATCAATATCGTGTATTATTAACAAGGTGCAAAGCTATGCATGAGTATCTATAATGTTTCTACAAGGTTATTATGTACAATCCTCAGCAAGTGACATAATATTTATTAAAAAAGACTTAAACCAAAGGACGGTACCTAGAAATCTCATTTCCTAATAATAACATTGTAATAGATTTTTTCTAACTACACGAAAGCAGAATCTCATAGGTTTTTTAATAAAACAATTGATTAAAAGCTCTTGAAATGCCAACAACAGGCACCAGGGGATATATGTTATATACTTTCTGTTCCACAGTTTGATCAAAGTAGTAAGCAATTGAGGTGTTTCTGGTGAAAATGTCTGACACAGGCTTGCAAAAATCTGATTTATGCACCAATTAGGTTCAACTGGCAAACTAGAATTTCAGTCAGTATTTGTGACAGCTCTGTGAACCTAGTTAGGAAACCAACAATTGATTTTGTGACATCTACAATGTTTGATAATTTAGCTAGGGAAACTAGGTATCTAGTCCATCTCCTATCGACTTCTGTTTCCACAAGGGATAATTGCAAGTTTATAAAACCTGTTTAAAAAAAAACCTAATACAAAAAACTCATTTAGTGTTGTCAGAAATTATGTAGATAAACTCATAAAACAAATTTCCCTGGGGGTTATAGACAAAGTAGCCTCTATTGGACATTAAAAGCTTCAACAGGACGTATAAGTCTGATAATGAATTCATAATCAATAATGAGAGAAATGATTAAGCAAATACTAGCAGAAAATACTCACAGTTTAAGTTAGTAATAGGTCTGAATTGAATCAAAGCGGATTATAATGTTAGTCAACATTCATAATCAATATCCATATCGATGGTAAGATAGTTTCTAAAGTGCTGCCATCTATGATGGAAAGAAGTAGGTATTTGTAATAAAAGTACTGGCATTAATTCACCCCACATTCAGAATTGTTCACAACCAGTACAAACAATTGAGCATTTAAAGAATAAAGCGAAATCATGTTATATTAATGATACAGTATGGCAGAAATAACTCCATCAAGGTTATCGCAGAAAAATAAAGCATAAAATCATTATTTTATAAAACGTCATCATCTATAGTAATATTGCAAGTTATCATTTATAATAGATATAATAAATAAGAATCTGAAAAGCTACAGTTTTTTCAAGAATTTCACTTCTCAAAAATTAGTACGCATGTCATGTTTTTCAAAAATTTGTTAAATCCCGAAATTAAAATTTTTGTTGGTATTTGTAAAGTTAACATTTAATTTCTTTTGTTTGTGATTTCATTGAATATTGTCCTAAATCTGAATTCAGCAGTTGGCTCTTGTTTGGTTGCCATACTGTGGATGTTTTCTAAAAATGTGACAATCCACAAAGTGTACACACAACCAAACATGAACATTATTTTTTTTCAGCACAGAATTCAAAGCACATTATCATGCTATCAGTGATATGTTGGGATCTTAATTACCAGTTATAGCAAAGTCTCTTTTTTCATCCTTTTCCTTGGTATCTCTGAAATGTTTTTTAGCATCCAAGGTTCCTAAAGCTTCCTCATCTTCACTAAATAAAATTAAATTTTCTGGCTGACTAGTTAGATAATCTATACTTTTAAAATCATTACTAAATTCCTCAAGCATTTCGCATGATGTCATTTGACTAGAAACAATTGTGTCAGATGCATTTGCAAATTTAGCAACCATTGATGAATTATTAGAAAAACTGGTACTGGCATATGCAGAAACTGAATCAGAGCTGTGAATCTCATTTTCTGGAGTAATGGCAGCAATATCAGTGAGCACACCTTTGGTTGTATTATTAATCAGCATTTCATCACTGCAATCATCAATTCTTTCCGCAGGTTTTATTGCAGACATTAGCAAATCCAAACCAACATCAATAATTTTATCTTGAGCATACTTAACATTACTAGAATCATCTACATCAATAGATGATGATTTTGCTACATGAATGCTATCAGATAATTTCTGTGAGTCATCAGAACATATATAATCTGCCAAACTTTCCTTACCACCTTCTAAATATATTTCTGGAATTTCAGGTTCATATTTCATATCATGAATACCATCTTTACATAGCAAGGTAATATTATTCTTGTCCATTTTGATGACATCAGCATTTTTAACTGCATCACACCAATTGTCAGTGCTACTGAGCTGTGCAACTGACTTAATTTCAAGGTCATCTTTTTCTTGAGACGTATCACAAACAGAATGTTTAGAAATATTTTTTGTTTCATTGTCTTCATTGGTTTGTCCGCTTGTGTAGCTAGCATCACTGAAATCATTAGCTAAGTCAAAATTATTATGTGTATCATTACTTTTGCTATTTTCCCTAAGGTAATTAGCATCCTCTTCATCATTTTTGTTATCGGTTTCTTCTAGTTGGTTTCGACCAACAACGCCCAGCTGGCTTTTTGTGACAGTAGGAAACTGGGTATTAGTATATGCATCAAACTTATTTCTTACATCTTCAATAATGCGACTCTCTGTATTTTCCACGTCACCAGTGTCTTTCGCTTTTTTATCCCTAGCATCACTGTTTTGCTTACAAGAATCTGCACTAATAAACTTCTCACTCTTGATAATATCTACAGCCCCAGCAGTATAATTACCATCTCCCACAACCAGTTGATTATCGCCATCAGATGTGTTATCAATGTTAGCAGTTTGATCCACATGAATAAAATCATCATCACATTCCACTGACTCTGTATCAACATCAAATACAATAGGACTGATATTGGTTGATTCAAGGTATGACAGATCAAGATGATCATTCAAACTTTGACGCAATTCATCTGCAAGGCTAGTAACATTACGTCCATCATAACTGTTGTCTTCAGATGCATTCGTCTCTTCGGTAATGGACAATAACGGGTCATTATATGGTGCTGCTGGTGTTGTAACTTCTTTCTCTAGTTGACATAGCTTATTGTTTAGTGGTTTATCAGTATTTTTTTCAGGCCAGTCCAATTCAAGAGGCTGCTCATCTATTGAGTTGACAACTTTTTCTTGATTTTTTTCAGGCACTACTGATTCTGGTATCCGTGCATGTACTCCTGGTAAATCTGAATTTTTAGATGGATTTTTAGAAAAAAAATTTTCCTTAAAATTTTTATGTATATTATCCTGGGTTTTGTTGACAGAGAATTCACTTCTTTCTCTAGACGGGACTATCGGTGTGGGATCACTCAATGTTGTGACTCCAGTATTATTATCATGGAATTCTCCACTTTGGCGTTCGTATACCCGTCGTGTTATCGGGGAATAGGCATTTCTAATTTGAATATCGTCTTCAGTTGGACTACTAGGTTCCTTACTCAATGGACAACCCATGCTGATTATATAATAATGACTATATAAATAGTAGATCTGTTTTTATGCAAAATTTCAGTAGCCTGATTGTTGTTTAAAAAATTATCCTAATTATTATCAGTGTAATCTCTTACCAAACAAAAATTTGCATAATTCTATCCTCATTAATATTACACAGTTAGAACAGTCTTCTAGAACTGGTAAAGATTCATATCGCTTATTTTATAATACTGTATATCAACACATACAATTTCTTCTTCATCAAAGATTGGAAAAGAATTGAACTATATATACAGATACAGTTGGCAGATTACAGGAAATGCTGCTTTCAACAATGATAAAAGCTAACAGACTGATACTGATAACTATTGACAGCAAACCAAGTAAGCTTAAGGCTATCTAAAAATCATACCAAACAGATGCAAAAATATATTTTCCAGTAGGCTCTTGAGGATACAGAATTCCCTCAGATACAATATTTATACAAAATACTCATAGGTCAAGGAAAAGGATCAAGAACTAATCCCCTAGTATTTATGAAACTTCTATGTTGATGAGCATCAGGATGGTGTATAGATATTTTAGTTTACAACAAAAATCTATATTTTTAAGATAAACATTACACTTATAAATCTGGTAAATTAGTCATATAAAAACATTAATTAATTCATTACTAAGGCCAAGTTAGATCTTCAGCAGTAACTCGACAACATTTTTAATAATCCTATATCATATATATATTGATGATAACTTCATGGAGAATTTAGCATTTGTCAGTTCCTAGAGAGCCTCAAATATGCATTTGATTCATAATACACATCATCTATTTATAGTCCATAGAGGTGTCTGTCCTGCAATTAGTACCTTGTGCTAGGATATATGCCTTGTGTAAAATGTTGAGACTAAAATTACCATATATTGTGAAATCTAATACCAGAAAGTCATGGCATTTTTTCAAGTTGTAGGGGGTAAAACATGTGTACGTACATGCATGCCAACATCTGCAATACCTGAGGTAATGTATCATGTGTATATCTATTACTTAGGATAACTAATTATATAGATGAAAAAAAAAATCTTGGCTATAATAGTTAGTTTTCATAATGTAAATAGCCCAAGAGGGGTTTACTTTAGGTCTGAACAATACTGGGGTTTTATGATTTTTGGTATAAAAAGGGATGGGTAGAAGGCAAAAAAATACACTGGCTATTATATAATATAAATGGTATATATATATACATATTTATATTCTAAATCGGCAGCATAATAAAGGGTGCAAAATATTATTTTCAACTGATAAATAGGAATCATTAAAACTTTTCAAAGATTTAATTTTTGGTCTGAAGTGCAATTGGTTAATAATTATTAAGTTCACTGGTAAAAGGGGGATGAAATATTACTAAAGTTGGCATTAATTAAACTACCGGTAAGCGTAAACAAGGAATGCCTATAGACTAAATTTAGCTACCAATGTCACAACCGTCTATCAATGTAATCCATTTGAGGCAACTAATGTACTAATTAAGATAATAAAAACCATTTTAATAATTACATCCATGAACATGACAATTTGTCAATTAATCAGAGGTTAAAATTATGGTACTGTCATTTGCAATTTTAAAATTCGGAGTGGCTAAACGTCCGGTTACCGGACGGCGTATCTTGGGGCTAAACGTCCGGACATCCAATTCGGATCAACT
>JAOXYB010028178.1:0-31449 GCA_028565635.1 Phoronis ovalis
GGAAATAAGCACACACACACACACACACACATGTGTGTGTGTGTGTGTGCAAAGTAGTAGATTTGTCATTAAACTCCCTGCTTTATTTTTGCACTAAATTTACATTGACTTTGGTTGGACTGGTTATCCGGGATCCCCCAGGCCTGGTAAACTTGTGACGATGTGTTTCTAGCTCAAGGGCAGAAAAATATCAACAAATGTAAAGCAAGTAGCTAACTAAGGGTGTTATGCTTAAGTTGCATTAAATTGGTGTTCCGGCCCCTAATAAATAACAAATTATCAATGCACATGATTGCAAGGTATACCGTAATATTGTTCTTTTAAGTCATGCGCCCTAATACAAAAATGTGTAGTCACGCCATTTTTTGCACGGTTACTGAACATCTTAAATTGACTTTCTACAATATGATCGAATGATGACGCGATAACAGCAAAACAAAAATAAAAGTATGTTGAATACAAATAATCTAAAAAGTCAGTAAGAGCGGTTGATGCAGGAATCGCTTGCCCCTATAATACCCTCTACCATACTAAAATAACGAATGAAAATATTAGAACATATTCTGGAAACGACAATTGAATAGTATGTGTTTTTTAACATGAAAACTATTCGTTATCATCGTGGCTTACACTTTCCAGTGCTTAAACTATTGATGGTTTGTCGTGAGTTCTTTACTCTTTTCTATTCAAAAGCAAGTTATATAAGACATATTTATAATATGATTATTATTTCAACAATATCATTGCTAATTTCCGTACGTGCAGTATAATCCAATATAGAATTATGCATAACAAGAAATGTAAAATAACTTTTATTTTAAATTAGAAGCAGAACGCTTAGTTTTTTTTGTGCTACGTACAGTATACTTTAAGAGCTTGTGGAGCAGAAGATGTTATAACTGTATAGAATACTATGATTACTTATTTGACAGGCTTTTACTCATTTCACTCTCTAATTATTCCTGTTAACTGTGCTACGTGCTTAATGAGTACATTTGACAATTTTTCTTATTATGTCAACAACTTGAAAGTTGATAAGATCATGTACCAACACACGGCAAATTTAACATTCGTGATATAACTGTGATACTTCTTTCACATCCCAATTATTAGATGTAGAATAACGTTATGCCGACACGTTCCTTATCTAACAATTTATATATAACAATGTAGAGGATACTATTTAACTCTAATGTTTGTGTAATTCCTAACTAGAGAACTCTTGTTTCTGTATATAATTAAAATAGTAATCATAAGCTTATATTACTGCACAGCCTGGTTTATCAAGAACAGTCCAATTATTTAAGCTACTATCGTACCTATCTGAGACGGTGTAATTATAGGTTTCTATTCGCCACAAAATAATCTATACATGTTCTAGAGCTAACTATTCTTTAATCTGGGCTCCAAGTATGGTATATGTATAATGTAAGTAATTTACACATAAATTTTGCCCTAAGCTTAAATGTAGAGAACTTTAACAGGTATTTTTATTTATGGAGACGTAATTACCGCAAGCACAATCTATTTTTCCTGTGGTAATTGATAGTTATCTCACCTAAATAATGATATAGTCAAAAATAATAATATTTTGATACGGAAATAATTGTCTGAATGCCTCTAGGTGTGTTTTTGAAGGATTAAACAATGGTTCATTTATAATATTTATCTAAACTTTACCAATTAGTTCCTTCAGAAAGACAAGTTTGTCAGTGTTAAAGATGATTTCAAATAATTTTGATTTTTATAAAATTTGTTGCAAGTTAAATGTGTTTGACGAAAAAAATATTTTAAAATTGAAAAAAGAGTAAGGCGGACTTAATATTTCTGACAGAGCATGCTCAAATTGAATAATTATTTAAAAGTATTATCTTAAATTAATGTATTTCCTAAATATTGAACAGTGTTTTTTATATTAAATTAACATTTTAAAATGAAATTCGTTACATTTATTTTAAAGCTGGGCACAAGACTGAACAATGTTTTCACTTTTATTTCGAGTTTATTTATTTGAAATTGAGACAGCTGAAACTTTAAGCATGTCAGGTCTTTAAACCTTTTTATGTATATAGTGTAGGTTACAGCGTGGATTTTCACACTTTTCTACACAAATACTATAATATTGACATCTTCTTCATCGCTTGTTAGTCTCACTTGCTAGGTATGAATAAATGTTTTTTGTAATTTGTAACATGTTTCACTATGACTCTTTCTTTAGCAATACAAAACTAGCGGGTGATCTATTTTCTATATCTAAACAATTTTTCTAGTTTTATAAATGTGGATTGGCGATGGTAATCTAGTAAGTACTTAACCACACAATAGCACGGGTGCTACATTTCGATTGGTTACTATCTAGGAGGCGGAGTAGCTGAAGCCTGATTGGACACCTAACAACAACAACGTGCTCAACTGGAAACATACCACAGAGTATGAATTAAGCCAGTTGATACTTGTGAGGTCTAATCAGCATGACCGCAGAAACTCAAACTCCGGCAAAACGTTCCAGTTCTTTTACCATCAGCAGTATGTTAGGTGAAAAAGATAATTCCGTGGAGGAAAATACAACTGTAAGCTCATCCGAAAGTCCTCGCTCGCCGCCTGAACTTCAGCAGGACAGTGGAGATGATGAAATAGACAGTGGTGATGCAGAAAAGCTTGAAGATGATGATGATATTGAGAAACCTGTAAATGGTGACAGTAACAATAATCGTGGAGAAAAGCCGCCATTCAGTTACAACGCTCTTATAATGATGGCAATCCGATCAAGTCCTGAAAAAAGACTTACACTAAATGGAATTTATGAATTCATTATGAAAAACTTTCCCTACTATCGTGAAAATAAACAAGGATGGCAGAACTCTATCAGACATAATCTCAGCTTGAACAAATGTTTTGTCAAAGTACCGCGACATTACGATGATCCTGGTAAAGGAAACTATTGGATGCTGGATCCATCTAGTGACGATGTTTTTATTGGTGGAACGACCGGCAAATTACGTCGGCGTTCCACGGCTGCGTCACGTAGCCGTCTTGCTGCTTTTAGAAGATCTGGAATTCCATCAATGTCTCCTGGGCCGTTTGGATTCACTGCAGATCCGAAGTCACTTTGGCCATCAATGAGTGCTATGTCACCATTTTTGTCGCTATCTCAACAGTATGCTAGCACAGCTTTACGTTATCCGTACACGGGACTTCTCGCAGTACCAAATGCTACAAATTTGTCAAGACCAGATCCAATCAGTACTTCGAACTCAAATTTTTCGGTAGACAGACTGTTATCAACAGATCCTAATACCGCTATAAAAGCAGAGCCTTTGAGACCTAGCGTTAGTTTGGCTAGCCCATCAGCTTTGTACAACCCAGCGTCGCTCATGGCCCATCCAGGACTAAGTTATTTGTACCCGCAGCTTGCCAGTTTGTCTCCAACGTATGAAGCTTACTTTAGGCGTTTAGCTGCAATCAGTGCTCCAACAGGACTTTCATCGTTGTCTTCTCAGTCGGTTGCTCTATCAGCAGCTAATCTGTTTGGAACCACGCAGACGCCTTCAATATTAACTAGAACTCAGTAATTCTTTGGAAAAAAAATCGTTGAATGCAAAGCAATCATTGAAAATACGAAATTGTTAAAAATTGTTATATGGACTTGTTCTTGTTGTAAGAAAACCAAAGATGTAAATATGATCTGTTGTATATATTAAGGTGTTGCTCGGATAAAGTTTTGAAAGTAAGTAATAGAAAATTGTTTGAAGAGGTAAAATTAAATTCTTGCCAATCTGTGTATACTGTTGTTGATACTGTTTAAAATATAATTTTAAAAATATTTTACTTTATTTTTTATGTGCATACACTTTTAAACAACGCAGTTACAATTTTGACCTTTGATTTAAACTCACATTTATGTAATTACAATTTGCAAAAAAACTTTTATATCTCTCTTCATGAATTAGATATCAATCTACTATTATTTTCATATTTAAAAAAAATATGTTTCCATATTCGAAAATGTAAGCAGGAGCTAAATATTTTTGGGGGGGATTTTTTATTTACTTAATGTAGTTGTAATAATTACACCGTTCAAATAAATATTAATTTATTATCATGACGCAGAGCTTAATGACTAAAGTTATAAAACTTGAAAAAATTCTAGCTAGTGATAAGAACTATTTCGTTATCATTATTCCTGTTGTAGTGGAAACAATGCCTTGTTAATTACAGTACTAATTACAGTAAGAAGGCTAATTGTTGTTTTAAAAAATGTCATCTTTGCCCGATAGTATAACTTACGCTCTTTAGTATGCTGTAGCATCTTGTGTAGCGTTTATAAATACATTCGCTGCGAAAAACTATGGTGTAGGCATTAATTTGCTAAATAAAACTAGAGATTTATTTGTTAAGTAAAATTAAAGCTTTTATTTTTAAAATTATTAATCCAAAACTGCATAAATTAATTGCTGAAGTTAGATATAGCTTGGAATTTGACTTTAAACAGGTGTACAATGATTTTGTGGGTTTATATAAATTTCAATTCTCGACTAGTACTGTAAATGCAATTAGAATCTAGTTATTACAGTTTTTTGTTACGACTGGATGTTAAAGTTAAATTGTCACAATAATTATCCTAATACATGACACATAGATGTATCATTTCATCATCATTGGTATTTTTGTTATTTTGTTATCTCTTTCTCGTTTGCAAACTTATTTGTTGAGTTTAATATAATGTCAAAGCAGTAACTAGCTGTCATTATATTGAAATGATTTTATTTAATTACGGTATGAAACAGGCTATATGAGCTTACATGTTTGAACTCAAGGATAAGTATTATTTCAGTATAGGCTTTATAATAGTCACAGTTGTATCTATTTTTTATGTATCGTATATAAGCTACTCCATATTACGATGTTGGTACACAATGCATGATAATAGATATTTTAATGAAACACGTGTAAAATTTACGAAACTGATGAGGAAAAATAACTGTATAGTCGGCATTTTTTCTGGTCTGAGTTCATTGCCTGTGTTTTTAACTTTCAAATCCATGTTTTAACTGGCCCGCATTAATCAAATATGGTAATCTTAAGTGGGATTAATTTAAAATATCACTTTTTATAAATGACGTCAGTTATCTAACCATTAAAAGATGAAAATGCAAAAATAGCTAAAATTAACATGAAAAAAACGTGAGAAAAAAATAGTGAATTTGTTAAAGTTTTGAAGTGTATGCGGGAGTGCATGCTTGTCAAGGTAAAGGCAAAGGTAAGTCAGGTGAAATCACTGAAGTAGACAGTGAAAGCAGACGGATGTAACAATATCTCAACAAATACAATAGTAAGAAAGAACAATCTGCTATGTACGCTTTCGGTAAAATGCAGGCGCATCAGTAACTTTTTATGCAGGTATATGCATGATGTATTTACAAAAAGATTTATTGTATGCTAATGAATGTAACTCTTTCCTATCTCGCGGCCGAAAAGGGGAAAGTCTTAACTTATGATTGCAAAGTCCACTGTCACAAGTATGTGTTTGCATAAATACTGTATCTTCTTCATAAATACTGTATCTTCTTCATAAATACTGTATCTTCTTCTTCTTGATTTGTGATGATTTTAGCGCATAACATTCCATCAGACTATATAAATTTGAGACAACAAATTAAATACAGAAAAATTCCCTATTAAATCAAAAAATATTATTTTCCCTTACGTTTATTAAAGCTCAAGATAAACAAGGAAATTTTAAGGGCAATGACTTGAAAATCCTGTATTACGTACCCAGAATTGCGAAGGTGAATTGCGAAGGTGAATCATTAGATTAATACAAATTTCAAATTCACTGCCATTTTACAAACTATATTTGGAGGTTTTGATCCAGTACCATCAGTATAACCTAAAATGAGCAACGACCCACGGAATATTTTAAAAGCTGATTACTTCATACCCCAAATAGTCCTCGATCTTCGATCCGCATACCTCTGGCTATTAAAAATTTCTTAACGCTATTTTATGTATGCCTCCTAGATGTCTTAGATTGAAATATATACTGTTACGGAACATGGCCATTAATATTTTTCCTTTAAAACTCTGCCACAAGATCAACTAAATGATTGACAATTTGGCACAAAGGAGCGCAAAACATTGAAAACCCTTCGCTGATCATTCGTAAATGATCCGGCAGGTTTAAGTGATTAAAAATAAAGAAACATTGTATAAATCCGTGTTATATTCAACATTGGCTGAAAAGCTTTCACAATACTCAGTAGATTAGGTACATAACACAAACATATGTGTCATTCAAATCCTCTATTTATCCTTAACTTTGTTGAAGCAGTAACAATATTTTGCTTGCATTAATGCACTGTTTGTGCGTCAACAAATGACTTAGATTTCCATAACTATAAGAACAATTCTTTAAGTTTAGCCTAATCGAGATTGTGTTTGACAACTCTTAAGCCAACTGTGTTACCTACATCGTTGATAATTACCTGGCCTATGTGATTGCATTGTGAATACACTTTTATAAACATTTTGAATACTTTTAATTTCCACAAATTTTAGTACTTTAACTGAAAACTTATTGTGAATGTCTTAAAATCGTGACTTGTTAAAACAAGGAAAATTATACCAACATTTTTATTTAACCTTTATTTATGGTTAGCCCATGTAAAAAGGGAAAAACAAAATGCAGTAGACCGTAAAGAGCTAGACACGACTTTCCATTGCTTTCATTGGAACTGATCTTAAAATGCTGGAAAGTGAAAATTTGAAGTTAAGTGGAATAATTAAAAATTAAAAGAATTTCTAAGCACCTCGTAGGGTGTGTTATTTTTCCCCTAGACGTTAACAAGTGGTCCTTTTATCTCGTGTTTTCTTTTCAGAATCAGCATCTAGATAAGAAGAAAATCTGCTATAAATATTTAAGTTTTTCAATAGCTGATGACTGACATTATATATGTTAAGTTATTGAATGTGAAGGAGATTCGGTAAACGTTACAGCAATCAGCTTTAATCTAACTTACACAAATATACACACAAACCACTCGGTCAAAGTTAGACTATGATAGCCCTCAGGGGCTTAACATAGAAATATTACAAGTGTTGTATAAGTGTAATTCATGTAATGACATTTCATCAATATTTATTTTGCCTTGTAGTAGCAGTAAAGAATAAGAATTTAACAGATTAGTTTTCAAAACCTTATTTACAAGTAACAAACTGGTTTTCATACCCCTTAACAAAAGTAACACGATGGTATCATGTTGTATTATAAAATGTGAATAGTAATATAACCCTAATATTTATCTTAGCTATTCAGCTCTTTCATAAGAAGCGTATAAATACTCAATTTTTTTCATTTGTTTGATTTAAATAGTTTCCACTTTGTATTGGATCTGATCACACCTACTGATTAGAGTAGAACGTTTGGAAACAACTCATGCTTCAATGCAGTAGTTTAAATTTTCATTGGATCTCTACACAGGTGCGAGGGGATCTGTTTACATTGTTGAGTCTAACATGAATCAGATTATAAAAGAAGCGTGAAATTATGTTATTTATCTTTTACTTCATCTTCTTATTGTCATAAAAGGTGTCAGTACTGAATTAAATTTCTGATTGACGGACTGATAAAATAGTTGACTCATTTAGTATATTTTTAGTAAATTTGATCAGCATATAAATATTACTGCTATTACTAGTGAAAAAAAAGTAAAATAACAAAATTCTCACTTTTTTCCAACAAACTTGTTCATTAACATGCTTACCATTACCTGTCGTTCACACTCAGGTAATATTTTACATATTTGAATGCATAGTAATCTGCACAGAATCACATGTACTTATCTTTTATTTGTGGGTCATGGGATATGTGTTTGTGGATTTTTAAGCCAGTTTTAGTTATTATACACTCAAATAGCGCGTGTCTTTGTTGTATACGTGCTGGTTTGCTTCGATATATTTAGTGTGGGGGTGTGCCACTGAAGGTTAATGCTTGGACAAACTCTGTACACAACTGTATATGGATATCTACGCGAGCAAATACAGTAACAGTAATGCCAATAATGATGATGATACATATATTTAGCTCAGCAAAAAAAAAATCTTCCAAGAGAGTCTAATGCACCAAGCATGAGAGTCGAGTTGACTAATTCATGTCGGTTATCTCAAGTGCATGACGCAATAAACGAGTGTCAAAAAAAATAAGATTCTATTAATACGAAACAGTAGTGAAACTGAACCTGTAATTAATCGTATAGAAACAGTACCTTCGAGTTCGTAATCACTGTCCACGTAACTACACAACCTCCTGCAATGTACACTAGGGGATTTTATTAATGTGCTCATTATGATAGTCGGACGAAAGCGGCCTGTTTTTTTTTAGCTGGATGTTAAAGTTGATCCGAAAGAAATTTCTATCTTCATGGATCCCCTTTTTTCTAGATCGAAGGCGGGTGCATGTGGCAGACTGTGTAAATTAAAAAAAAGGTAATATCTCGACTACACAAATACTAACATTTAAGATAGGATTTAAAGTATCCATGCAAGTAATCAACTTAACTTACTAGTAGCCGGAGGATGTATATAAATAAAATTGGATTTTAATTTGTTTCAAATATTTTACATTTTAAATAGATCTTATATCTAACGTGCAGCGTAAATGGGAATAAAATGGTTAAAACATTGAGATTCGAAAAAAATGTCAGTAATTAATTTAACAGCTATCAGATTCAAATTAGGCATGATGGGGTTTGAATTAATCATATAAGCTAAAACAACCTAGTTTGAAATATGCATAAACTGTTGCATAAAAACCTGTTGTTATGATTGTAATAACAAACAAGAAAAATGTATTAAAAATATAAACATATATATAGGCCTACCACAGCTTTATAAATTATATAAATAATTGGTCAATTTGTGCTATTATAATGTCGCCATTGTTTTGTATTGTAATATATCAAAAATTATTTTTTTAAATTTTGTATATACGTCAGTGCAAGTTAACCACTTTGTTTTTAATAATATTAACCAGTGTGTTCGTGGGTTAAAGGTTGCTTACAGGTATATGGGTAAAATGCCCCACACAGTCACAAAATTAAACAGGACTATAATGCATGTATAATGTTGGCAAACTAAACCATTTGACACTTTTTGTAAGGTATAAAAACACAATTATATTTTCCTACAACAAAGCTACAAAATTACATATTTATAGAGGCTGTCCGTTGATAAAATAAATATTAGCATTCTTCGGATATTGTTTATTAAAAATAACGTCGATTTAGCTAGAATTGTTACATACATTATAAATAAACATTACTGTTTAGATGCCTTTGTGTATTATGTTAAATCTGTGAACAGTAATCATAAAATATGATACCCCCTAAGTTCAACAGAAAGGCAATAATATAAACAACCGATACAATGCCTTATGAAACAGATTTATATACATAAATGTCTCTCATATATTTCATATAAACAATTGAAAAATATAAAAGAAACAAGGTATAATTTGAAATATTTATATATGTTTGTACAAACATTTTGACATAACATGGAAAAATTCTTTCACACGGTGTTACTTTACACCCCTAAAGGACAAATAATAGTCTACCTTATAGCAGTATACCTTATGTAAATCCCAATAAGTCACACTAAAAAATGCTATTGTTACTTTAGTTTTTGCTAGCGGTTTAATAATGATTTTACCTCTCAGACCATTAATTCAACAAGAAAAATTAAGCAATAAAACTAGCTCTTCGTTTTGTTTTAAGTCAGAAAATCTTTTTTTACATTTTGTTTGTAAGATATATGTTGATTTTTTTAAAGGTAATCAGGTAAAAAAATATTATGGTTGTATTTTTGTATTTTGGCCTGCAAAATTTTGGTTTCTCTTGCAAAACAGACAGCTATAGCTAATCGACCGATCGATCGACTAAAGAAATAAATATTTCATATTTTGTAATTTTTAAAAATAAAATATGAACTATTAAGATCTAAGATTTATAAGGATATATAATCCGAGGAATACACAATGACAATTTATCATTTTTTTCTGGGTACCAGTATTTTGACTTTGGCTTGAACTTAATATGTTTCCTCCTTTGTCCTCGATGTACAATTTATCGCAGTAATTAATTTATGAGAATTGTATTTAGGTTTGTTGATTCTGGAGAGCTTCATATAGGGACATGTTTATTCCACATAGGTAACTTTGCTGTGTCTGGACTCAGAATTATCACGAGTTTAAATAAACAGTTTATACTTGTCTCAACAGTTGCAATGGTATTCCTCATGAACGGTAGTCGCACAAGTGGTATAATATATAATCTACTAAATCAAATCTAATCAGGGTTTATTACCCCCCCAGTGCATACAAATTCTGCCCACTATTTTATTGACATGTAAACATGCTATTTGAAGAAATCTAAATATTGTCATTTAACAACGAGAAGTAATGCTTAGCCTACTGCTTAACAACTTATTGGGAATGTTAAGCGGATTATATCCTTAAATACGACATGTTTAATTTTTAATTTAATCCTCTTTTTATGTCTACCTATTATAAGGCGTAACGGGGTCCTAAGATTATATGAATACTCGGAAGCACCTCTCCCCACCAATTTGACGAAACGCCAGATTAATAGCCACATGATTTGCCTTGGCGGACTCGAACAATTCTTGCTTAATTAAATATCGTAGCGTTTTGGAAAAGAAGCTGTTGTGAACTATACAAGAATTGTACAGAATTGTGACTACTTGAATAGAAGGTTTAAATATATTTACTAATATTTCCATTAAAATTTGATAGCAACAGGTAATTAGTTAGAAATAATTGAGTAAAACTCAGCGGGCTTACCGTTTCAATAGAAAGGAATTATTTAATATCGCACAATAGTCTGTAAAACGAAATAATACATAAAGCCATGTTATTGAAATGTTAAAAGTAAAATTATGTCAGAATTTTATTTACTGTTACCAACATAAAACTCCCGAATAAGACTATAAAAATGACTCTATTAAGGAAATTCTTATCATTTAAATTTGGAAATATATTATTTCAGAAATCGAGTTTATCAATATTTTGTTATTATTCCAACAACTGTGTGAAGTGGGAGTATTAGACACAACGTCAACACACAAAAGTAGTGGGACGCCTATAATATCATCTACTGATCTAACCTTTAAATTACAAAATAAAACTATTTAAGTTGTATATTTTGCATAAAACTTACATTTTTAGTAATAACTACTAACAATGTGAGTTATAATAATACCATTAATTTCTCGCCCTCTTGAATCTGGGTCTGATCCCAAACCCCAGATGTCTGAATGCGACGAATGCAGGACGAATAAAATACGTATTTACAAAAACTCCCGTAAATACGTATGTATATCTGCTTATCTACATATCCAGCTTTAAATGTTACGGTGTTCGTTTGTTGTTTAGTCAGAGTTAAGCGCTTTCAGACAAAAGCGTTCGCTGCATGAGCCGACGTTTGCACATACATGTATTTAAACGCCACAGACTCGCTGATCGCACACATGGATTTTACATTTTATCCTGGATTAAAATATTAAAATTCTTTTAGTATTATTCCAAAATATTAATCGAAATAACAATAATGAATTGGCTTTAATATTTTAAAAATATCTTTGATCCTTCATTAGACGATAGCCTTCAATTAATACTAATTAATTATTTTAATTGAACGTCAAAAAAAATAATATGTAAAAAGCTGTTGGATAGCTGAGCTTTGTAACTTCAATGTCTATAGTTTTAAAATAACAAAGAACCACCGGTTGTCCCTGAATTTTTTTTTCGAAAAGGGGCAGTGGCGTTCACGTGTTTGACAGAATGACAAATTGATTAAATTAATGAAATTTTCATTTTAAAATTTGTTTCAAAATACACACGTTTTTCGTACGCTAAGTGTCTTTTATTATACGTAAAATAAATATGTAGTACGTGTGAACCTTAAATCTAATTACAGACTACGTAAATATATATTTTGCCATTTATTATCTTGATTAGACGTGGCAAAACCTGAGATGGGTACTTGAATGACTACAATTATTGTAAATTATATTAGCAGGAGAAAATATTGAAAAATATTGACAAAAGAACCATTATTAACACAAAAATCAGCTAATATTGACGCTGATTAGATGGCTAGATGACACCATGTTGAAGTTAAAATAATCATTCCGGTGAAGACTGGATAATTATACCTATCATCAACTGTAAGCCTAATGGGTCAAAATTGTCATAATAAAATTATTGATTTAAAAATTCAAATTTTCTTATTGCACTTTACGTATTTTGTATTTTTATATTTAATAAATACATCGGTTAATGGGAAAATATATGCAAGAACCATTGTCCTCACGGGCTGAGAACATTTCTAAAAAAATTATTCCACCTGGGTGCTCGGGTCTGTCCTCAATGAACTTGGTCTATGGTTCTAGTAGACTGCGCTTGCCAGACGATTTTAGGTCCTAATCGTTGGGTGTTAGGCAGCAATGTTTGTGTATAATATGTTGTGGATGGGTGAAATATTCAGAACAAATTGTGCTTTGGATTTTACTTGTTTTAGAAATGGTACAATGGCCATTTGTATGACCGAGCCTTTTGGAGCAGCGAACTATTGGCAAGTAAAATTGTCGAATTCTAAACAAGTGTGTTATGCAAATGCACATTATGGTAAACAATGCATTTTATATTTTGTGTTTACAAAATTCGCAATCAGAAACTAATAAAACTATATATTAAAGCGGAAATTACTCTTGAAATTACTCGACTATTTTGTTATTTATTACATTATTATTTTTCCCTATTACAGTTCATTCATTGGTTAGTTGTAAACATTTATCTAAATATCCTGTAATTTTCTCTCTTATTCAAACACATTTTGTTAATTTGATCACAAAATTTGCTTCTGAGTAAATTAATGTTGTCAGCCACTAACGTTTTATAATTCCAAATTTGTCATAGCGTTTCATGATTATGTTACATTGTTTAGATCAAGATAGCTCAGTGTGTTCTATTTGAGAAGTGCTGTAATTATTTGAAAGAGTATATTTTAATGGAATACTTCCTTTGCAACCAAAGGCAAAATACGCACATCATTGCCGCAGATGAAACTTCTGCTAATCTTCAATTGAAGCCCAAAATTAATTAATTAACGGCAATGCAAGTCACTCTTAATGTGTCTAAATAATATAAAATGGATGTAAAAGAAAACAAAATCCAATGATGTACTTTGTATTGGAAGTAAGTTATTAAACATAGAACTATTTCCAATTGATTATGAATATTTATTAACTTTATATTTAATCCGGAGTAAAACCATTCAGTATATTGTGACTAGAGAGTCTTCCAAACAAAAAGTATCGCCGGAGATTACCAGACATCACTTTATTATGACTTGTAATTTATTATTAAACTCATCAAAACTTAATTTGGCAAAAGGCAGTGTGTATTTAAAATGTCTTTTAACTTATATACAGGGAAACGCTTTTTGTGACTGGTGATTTTCAAAAAGTTCTCCTTCCCAACTGACGTTTCATAGGCATACCAAAATATCATGTTTACAACTTCTGGGACCTCAACAGTTAGTGAAAACTTGTTTGTTTCTCGGAGCTTTTGGAATCTATAATGTAACTATAAATTAATCATGTCTCTAGATATGTACAGCTAGCAAGCCGGAAGCTAGAGCCCTACGGATGATTGCTACTTTAATGAAAAGGTAGTTATTTTCAAATAATTCTCACACGGGCGTTTGCAAGTTATAGCGTGTCAATTTCTTGCCAAATTTATATGTTTGCCATCCATGATGTATTATACCCAGTGATTAATTCCAACAACACGATACCCATTTCCTTTGATTTTCCGGCCAAATGGAAACATTACCTTACGGCTACCTTAAAATTGACACCTTTTGATGAAAAAGCCTGTGTTGCATCTCTTGTCGTGTTATTAGTTTGTGATTTTTTTTACAACCATTATATATAGGTTAGGCAAAATAAATAAAAGGATATACAAAAGGTGTAATTATGCCGAGATGCTCTAAAGCATCCTCTGCCTAGGAAATTACAGTCATTTTCTATGAACTATTAGATCATAGACTAATTGCTGTATTCAGTATCGCTGTCGCATCAAATGAAAGAATGGTTGTCGCAGCTGGTCTAAATTATACTTCTCTTCGGCAGTATATAGTAGTCTACTTGTTTACCTGTTGCAATAACTAAAGTTTGAACACAAAACTGTTGGTTCTTGTCACGCAATAATTTACCCAAACCATTTCAAGCCCACTGTCCTTTTCATGCTAAAATTTAAATTTCTGTATATTTGCTGTACTTACTAACTGTAAATATTCAAAAATATTGAAAATTTTCAAACCCTTTTACTTTTCTATTTTGTTATTTCTTGCTTGGTACATTTTTAGGTAAAAGAATCCTTAGTCGGAGTCTGAATGGCTTCCCCATATCATTATCGACGCACCCCCTAGGAGTTTCTGCTAGTTGCGGAAAAACTTTCTCAGTCAAAAGCAAAAAAAAATTTAATTTTCAAAATATTGGGTAATGTAGGATACTGGGATTGAATACTTAATGTCTGTAGATTTATTTAAACGTGGCTAATAAGGAGAGACAAGTCTAAACAGTTGAATGTGTGGCCGCTGTTATCTTGTTCAATCAGTTGATAACCTAAACATAACCAGAGCATAATTCACACTGTATCGCTTCCTACGGTGCCACGAGAAGCTCAACAGATTTGATGAGATGACAAGATTTAGTGAAAACCATAGAAACCATCAAGAATAATTTTATAACAATGGTGACTTCTTCAGCTGTCCATTTGGTTATTGTGTACAAACTAATAAACTGTTGGAAACCCCCAAACAAATGCATGTTATAAAACTAAGTCTGAGCCCTGTATGACTAACTTAGTTGGAATAAATCTCGGGAATCAATATGAAGGGAATATCCCTGAGTCCAGCTCAAGGACACTGATGATTTAAACAGTATAATCAGATTCGAAGCGGATTTAAACAATATGTTGTTAGGAATGATATTTGGGCTATAGTAAAAAAAAGTACCATATTCCCGAGGTACTGTTGTTATAACGTTTTTATTAAGCGATTATAGGACTGACTCCCACACTATACATGTAATTAGACGTTATAATGAAATATACGTTTTGAAGTTAACACTGACTTTTTAATGCACAGGCATCGTAAACTGAAATACAACGAAATTTTGTTTTAGCAATAAAAACAGTATGGTGATTGGCGGTCACGGCTCTAACTCTTGTATTGTAAACAGTTTGATGATATGTTTCTATTGGTTTGATTTGCGATATTCGAGTCAGTGAGACATGATATAGGATGTCTCGTCGAGATGTAAATATTTGGGGCATCTGTGTTGTGTTAAAACTAAACCCTACTCGTTACTTTTCACTCTCGAAATGACTTACAAATAAACTGCTGACATATGTTTGGCACCAATGCAATTAAACGATCATTACATATGTATGATAAAGTTACTCTCTAAAATAACAAGTTGACATACTGTTTATACAGTGGTAAGGCTAATTTGAGTCTATGCGCTCTTAAAATAAAACAAACATTTACTGGTTAGCGATAATGTTTTCACTAAAGTGTGAATGTTTCCAACATACTTTGCAAACATGGTAGCGTGACTGGGGCAAACAAACACCAATTATATATACCTTTCCTACATCATCTCGATAGATTTGCTTACTTGCAAATTTAGAGCGAAAATTGCCATTAAAGTGTTTGATTTGCATGATAGAATTTTTAAATTTCAAAGATATTTAATTTGAAATGACAAGTAAAATAAAAATGATAAATAAATAAATTATTTACTAAAATCCAACAAAAAAATGTTATGATGAAACATGACAAATTACATTTTATTTAATTCTTTGTAATTATGTGTAATAAATATGTGCAGTCTTCTTGAAACTATTACGAATTAAAATTACTGATATTGATAATAAATAATATACGCCTAGCTTGTTTAAAATTTTCACACAATACTAGTAGATAATTGTTTATTTTAAATACGAATCATTACAACTCTATTTTAACAACCATACGGAAATTATAAAAAATGTGTGTTCATGAAATTCAAAAATTATTATAAAAGGAAACGAGAACATCATTGTTTGCGATCATTACTATTAGTTTATTTTAATCTAGTGCTAAAATTAAATGTATTTCAACAGGTTTCTTTGTCAATAACATTGTAAATCCCATATGTTGTTGTTTCAATTGTTTAGTAGTACACACTTAAAATACATAACAAAATATTTTGTCCGATATTTTAAACATTTATATTTCTTAACACAAAGGAATCAATTATAAACGCAAACATCTGTGTATTCTAAATGATATTAACTCTAACTTTCATTCCCAGTTAATTCGGATCGATTAAATTAGATATGCTTTTCCAACCTTTTTTCTATATTTTAACATAATTTTCTTGAACATTTCTTGTTTTTACATGTTTTTTACAGCTGTGTTGAAGTATTTATTGGTGTCATGTTTATAAATTATATACATAGTTATGTTATGGCGCCTCTGGATTTTATAGTTTAAGTAGCCAGTATGCAAAGTAAAAAATTCTATCATTTGAAAATGAAGGAATTAAGCGAATTTTCTGAAGATATAAAATTTAACAAAAATGACATTACAACATCGGACACAAAACCTATAGCATAACAAAGGTCATCTGTTTGACATGTCTCGTAGTCAAAACGCAATCAGTCTTTACCAGTACATATTTTCTTGTAGGGCAACAAGCATCAAATGCATAAGGGATTTGTGAACTAAAACGTACACGTTGACAATTTGTGTATTTTGTTTTGCCAATGACAGTCTCTCTACGCAAGGCATTAATTTTTTGTAAATATTCACTAAATTCCTTATAACTATAGACAGCAATATTTAAATGAAACATGACTATATTTAGTATTAATCACATTTTGCAATATAAAATTAACCTCACTGCAAAATTGTATTGTTTCAATTTTCATAAAAAGTAGTTGAAAATGTAATTCATTCCTTATAATTTTTCCTTTTTTCCTTTTTACTGCAGAAGTTTAGTAAGAGCCAAACAGCAAAAATACAAATTATTTGCTTCTTAAGCACAAATACATACTGTGAGGATAAAAAATATATACTGTGAGGATAAAAAATACATACTGTGAGGATAAAAAATTACGTAATGTCTATTTGCTGAAAATTTTGCTAGCCCGGTTAAAAGTCGATTTTATGGAGATCCATATGTTTATGCTTACACAATATTTCCAGCGCATCAAACATAACCTCATACCAATGCAGACATGTCAAAACAAATCTACACTGAAGAAGATTACAAACTTTCTAAATTAGCCGGAGGTAATTCTAATTAGTTGTTAAGTAAAAATTATGTGACTCAGACTAAAAATAAACAAATTCTTGTGCGATAATGTAAAAATGGTTATAAGATAGCAGGAGATAGCAAGAAGGTCACTAGTCACAGCAACGGTGGACTACATATTTTAGAGGATACTATCCAGATAAAAACATTTTTAAGACCATAAAATTACCCTGCACAAGAACATGCGAGAAATATTGCTCACCAGATGGCAGCAGGCCTAGTGCTTCGTTGCCATAACACTTTTATAAGTTGCCTCCCCTGAAAAGTTCGGGTTCATAAACCAAAAAAAATACGTTAGTCAGTCAACTTATTTCCATGTTTATCTAATAATTTTGTTATTATCGATTGGAATATTATAAACCAATAATTTATGATCTTAAATTTGTAAAAACTTGATGGCGTTTCAGCGAAATTCCATAGTTAGAAAAACTTGATGGCGTTTTAACGAAATACGTTCGTCGTAGTATCAATGCACCAGTGGTAACAACGCTGCTATCACTGAAAATATGGGGAAGTTCGTGTAGTCTGACGAAGACCCGGGTAGAAGATAAGGATCGCTAGGGTTGCTGCAGGTAGACAATTAGATAGTTTAGGTATATTTCAAGGAGATAAGGTTGTCTTATGGTTCTAAAACAAATATTACTTATCCTCTAAGGCTAAAGCATATCAGTTATTTTTTCTTTGAGCACACTGACAATTTTCTGTTTGAACATTTGTGCAGAGAAGTAACTGGAGCCCGGGGGTTGTCAAAAAATGTTAGTAGTGGTGTACGGCCCATGATAAAAATTCCTGACCCTGTGATAAATAAATATTACCAAAAATATGCCTTAGTACACTAATAGTACAGTAAACGAAAAAGTACTAATTCTGAAGTAAATAATTCTCCCAAATTATATACCCCGCGCTGTCGTAAATTCACATTTAAATTAGTATGTACCATCAAGTTTTTACAAATTTAAGATCATACATAATCTGGATTCGAACATCATTTCTTCGCCTTCTCTTGACACTTTTAAGACCAGAGTGTCAGTAGTAAATCACTTGTTCTAAAGGCTGATGTCATGCCTTATTTTAAACATAACACATTGGTACTTCCTCCATAAGAACAACACGAAAATTATTATTTTATTTTTATACTATTAATCTTTTCTTCTTGGAAATGCTTCAAAGATTTATGATCATTTATTAATAATATTTTTCATGTTGTTCTTATGGAGGAATTCCCAACACATTCACTCTCTTATGCACTAGTTTACCATGTTTGATTTGTTATTATATTGTTCTCTACACATTACTCACGTCATCAGTTAAACCACTGATACCTTCAACCTGTTGAAGTTTTAGTGTATTAAGAAGAAAAAAAAACAACCTGTGGTAGACAAGTCTTTGCAAACCGTAAAAAACAACTCTGTGGGTGCAATTCATGATATTGCTTACAATGCTATATACCAGGGATGATATATCCGTTTTTGACTCTATTTATGTATATTAAATATCTATATTTAAATAAAATATGACCAGGCTAAACATCCTATTAGCAAAATATGATACAATAGTAAAATATTGTTATAGTAGAACAAATTAAAATAAAGAAAAACATGCATGGTATAATAACCAGCATAAAGGTATTTTACTGCAGAAATCTGAATATAAATGAGTGAACTTGAATACAAAGTATAAACTTTCTAAACTGTGTATAACTAATCACAGATTAGTGATTATAAACACATTGAAGAGGGGCTAGGGGGTACAATGCTCGCACTTAAAAATCAGCAATGTTCGCTGCTCGCACTTTTAAACAAGAAAAATTGACAACCAAAAAAAAAAAATAGTACACTAAATTAAAATAAAAAAAGCAAAATAATTTTCGCCCAAAGACAATGCTCGCTGCTCGCACTTAACAGACCAAGGCAATGCTCGGACTTAACAGACCAAATGCTTGCCATACCCCCCCCCCCACAGCCCTCATTGAAGGGAAGGCTATAATTAAATATGAATGCATGGTAGCTATGGTAAGTCTATGATTATAGTATCCCTCATCCTGAGTTGGTAGTTTAGTTACTTGGAAAAGCTGAAGAAATTAATGCACTTAAATGCCATTTATTTATTTATACTTAGATACTAAAAGCTTTACTTTGACTGCCCAATATTTAATGCTATGTGAGTTGTTAATACTTTAAACATGTATTTCCTTTAATTTAATGCTAAACAGCAATGCATTATTAATATGTGTTTGCCTGGTATATGTGTTTATTAAGCCCAGGCATATTAGCTTAGCAATATGAATAAAATATGGTAACATTAATAAAATATGGCACTATTAATAATGGACCATTTGTGAAGAAACTAATGAAGTTTATTTCAATCAGAGGTCAGAGTTTTGTCTAGTCAGTTGACAACTGTATCACCAGATAAATTGACCCAAGTTTGGGATCAAGTTAGTCATGTGTAACAATCCTCATAACAACCTGCTCCAGTCATTTATGTCATACCTAGGTCATTAATTTCTACATTAGATGCATTCAAATTATATGTGCTGTATCATTCTGACGACACGTTTTCGTGGTTATTTTATCTTACACATGTACACGAATATACAGCCATTCTGACTAAAACGGGATTAATTCTGTATGATCATTTAGAGAATATGAAATTATAAAATCTTCATGAAAAGCAGATATCAAGTAAAGGTAAGATTTATTTCAACTTATTATTATTGTCATTTTATAGAGTTACATAACCCACTACACATCTCATGTAGGATGGAAATCTGATTGTGAGACATCATGGATTATAAGTCCTCCATACCATATTACAGAACAAGCACTCCAACTGAGACTTACTACAAAGAGGAAGTATGATTTTTATATTATCATTTTCATGAGAAACTATCTACTGTGAGTGAATACCTTCTACAGTTATAGTAGAATATCATTTGAAAAATGGAAAGTTTTTGTATTTTACTTTTATTTTTTATATTTAGAATCAGTCAGTAGATTGCATGTTTTTTAAAATTCTTTATTATATTATTGTAGCATTGTATGCACGTATATAGATAAATATATTGTTAAAATTCATATTAAAATAGTCTTAATCAAGTAGATTGTTAAAAGGAATTATATTATACAAGTGATGGCATTGTATAGTTAAGTAGCTAAGAAGTATGTTTCATAGTTGTAGTAAATTTTCTAGTGCACCTGGGTGATCAAACTTTCTACAGTTATTAGTAAATGAATACATATGAATATTTTGACTTTAATAACGAAATGCACATATGTGGAATATCTAAATTTGAAATAATGCCAGGATATATGACATTCTATATATATGACTGGTCCCTAAAACATGACTCTGCAACATTTTAAAATGAAATTAATAATTTGTTTTGATACCTGTAGTATCTTAGAGTTTGTGTATCTTAGAAGTTTATTGTGTGTTGAATAATTAGTTTGATGAATAACTATGTGAGCACTTTATTGATTATAAGCTCTGAATGTGAACACTATTTGCAGATATTTTAAAGTCAATATCTGTGTAGACCAGCAGCAGGTCTGTTATCAGAATAATTGATTACTTAGTTCTTGACAATAAAGTCTTAATGATAAATTAGCATGACACATTTTTGTATGCAACACTCAATGCACAACTTATCCATCATTCTCAAGCATTTTAGAAAAGTGCTTTGCTCATCTCACTTTTCAAAAGTGTATTATTATCTGTATGTGTTGAATGATATGTTGTAAATCAGTCTGAATAAATCCATCCATGTGTTCCGTACCTTCTCAACTAACGTCTGGGCTTAACTATAGTCAATTTTTGTTTATTATCTCGAACGACAATCCCTTTATTTCTATATAAAGTGTTATGAAAGTCTTGACACCAATCAAATTGCAGAGTACAATAATAGGTATAAAAGTGGACTAAACAAGTAGGAGGTCATTCACACACATTCTGTCCTGCCAGAGTTTATGTATAGTCCACTAAGCAAAAAACAAGCTCCTAGGCCATACCTATTCAGATTGAGGCATCATTATAGAATAGATGGAGTGGGTGACGATGGATCATGCAGAGAGAAAGGCTTATCTTGTTTGGCAAAAATTTAATAACGTAATTATTTCGCTCTTGTTAAATTGAAAGAATATAAAAGGTTAAAGCCAAGACGTTAGTTGAGAAGATACGGAACACTAACGGATGGATTTATTCAGACTTGTTGTGAATGGCACAACATCATGATCTTACATTGTAAGGAAGTGATTCTTATAATTTATTTCACAGTTCTCAGATTTTTAGTTGTGGAGGAAAAACTGATTGACAAGCAGTATATCAACAGTGAAATATGAATGAAATAAAAGAATGCATACATCTTTTTTATATCTCTTTCCAGCCAGTCATGCGAGGTATAAGACATTTAAAAGGTGGAGGTAGTCGCCTGCAGTATATAGTGATTGCCGTATTGTTGATAGGCATGCTACTTATAGTTATCAATGTATATGAACTCCGACGTATGCAGGATACACATTTCTCTGTTCACCATGGTGCGGCGATCGTGGAAGCTCAGGCAGATAAAACTACAGACAAAGTGGCAGCTCCCACCACTGGCCATAGGAAGGAGGTCTGGTTTGAGGCAAAGCGGGTAAGTTGTCATAAAAAGTGTAGTATCATATGCTTGAAATACTGCTGACAAGTCCAAATTCAGTGTATGGTGATCATAATTACAACTGATACTGCTAATTAAGGGAAAACTTCTAGAATTGTTTTTTTTTTGCTATATATATATTAAACACCTTTTAAGGCTCGTACCTCTGTTTTACTGATCTTTGACAATGCATGTTAAATTTATACAGCATTCCTATATCCTACGTAGAATGATTGGGCTGTACATTAGAAGCAGGTTTACTTGTAATGTTGACAAACTCCATGTTCGTTTCATGGCTAATAATAAAAACTCCTAAACCAAGCTGATGTGCCATGAACCTGAGGGGATTACTGCATTTTCATATATATGGGGATGGTTAGCAGGGACCTCAAACCAACTGACCTCTATACCAAAATTAACCCCTCCCCTTTACTATCAAGTCTTGAATAGGTACTGCAGGTATTCACTCTGCCATTACAAGTGAATGACTAAGGTTTCAATGCGTAAAATGCAAAAAATGGACACAAAAAATTGACAAGGATCATGAGCTTTTAGTGACAGTTCTGGTGAATAGCTAATGGCATTTTCTAGATCATTTTATTGGGCGAATGTGATCGGAGCTTGCTGGTGAATAGTAAATTCGATCTTATTCTTGATGATAAATTATTTTCAAGGGATATAAACAATTGTGAGATTGCTGAGCAATCATCAAGATTTGGGAGAAAGCAGTGGTGTTCAAAGTTGTGCAGACTGCCTACATTTGAATGTAAATTTAAACAAGACTTCCACTCTGCCTGAAAGTTTTTATTTTTTATTTTGAGTTGTTTGTTTCAGATGCACACAGGTTATTTAAAGCATGTAACCAATGTATTTGATCGCCTAGACTATGCAAGAGGTGGAAAAAACTCTGACTGGGATGTATTATGGGCACACGATTATCCATTTGGAACCCTCAAAGCGACCCTTCAGAACTTAAAACCCCATCAAAGAGTAAGCGTCCATGTTGATTTTCCTTACAAATCCAATATTGTCCAAATGGATTTTTGTGCTTAATGTGTTATTCAGGAAATTATTATATGCAAGAAAAATATTATACTCTCATATTTCCAAGTGATAGATTTTTAAAATAGTTACTTCCTTGCAAGATGACATAAGTGGCTACTGGGCCTTTGCCCCTAATGCAGAAAAATATGCAATCACATTTATTTTGCAAGAATGCAAAGCCCAATGATATCTGTCCCAACTACTAGTAATTGCTTGTTTTTACAAATTTTTAATTCTTAGCTTTCTAAAAAATATTTATTTACTTTGCATGACATTTCCAATGTTTAAAATACCCACAATGAAACAATTATTGTATTATTGTTGTTCTGTGGTAAATATGAGATTATAGTTATAATAACATCTTTTTTGACACATATGTGCCTGAACACAGATTATACCTGATTAGGCTGGTTTATAGATGTCTAAACCTCATGTTTAATCAAACTTTTTGTTTTTAATAATTGGATAAAATTGAAGTATCTATATATTATTTAGCTTAAATGACAGATTCCGGTATAATTACAGTTTACTAGTTAATTAGTTTATTAATATGAAGGGTTCTAGTGCCCATCCATGGTATGTGGTATTTTGAGTTATCACCAACATTATGTGATGTCACACAATACACTTGGTTGTAAAGAGCCACTGATACATTGAACATTATGTGATGTCACACAATAAATACACTTGGTTGGAAAGAGCCACTGATACATTGAACATTATGTGATGTCACACAATAAATACACTTGGTTGTAAAGAGCCACTGATACATTGAACATTATGTGATGTCACACAATAAATACACTTGGTTGGAAAGAGCCACTGATACATTGAAAATTATGTGATGTCACACAATACACTCGGTTGTAAATAGCCACTGATACATGCAATAACCAAACGGAATACTTGTAGGTTATTTATAACATGTTACATGCAGCATTTGATGCTACAAGATACCACGGCCCCAAAGCTATTTATATTAATGCAAATTGTACTAATTCACAATGGTTTTATTTTTTGGTTCTTTATTTGCTAGACGGTTCATCATTGTTAAGTAATGAACTAAGTTTTGATGTCTTTTTAGGTAAATAAATTTCCTGGATCAGGATATATTACAAACAAAGTTAGTCTTGCCACGTCAAAGATAGACTACATTCCCCCCGCATTCAAAATGCCGACACAGAAACAGGCATTGTTCCAATATGTAAGTTAAAGAAGTTTCATTTTTGTATTGTTGTTGTGTTATTGGAGATTGTTCATTCTTTGGTTCATGATTCACACCAAACATTTAACTGCTCATAGCTTTGTTTTTGAAAAGTATTAAATTCATTAACCATTTTAATAACTTGCTAATTGAATTGTGTGGTTTGCAGTAAAATCTTTCTTATTTAATGATATTAATATATTAATATTACTATATGGTATCAAGTCCTATAAAATGGGGTAATAACTATTGAATGGGAAGTTTTTTATTTTCAGTCGTACGAATTTGAAAATTTTTATAGATGTAGACTTTCGAAATATATGTAAACTTACTTTGCCAGTTTCTTGTTATGGTACATAGGTGAAACAAAATTGTTATTTTTAAGGAAAAAAAAAGCTTATATAGAAATCTTTTGTTTATGTTTTGATACCTAATCTGATAACAACTATTAATAGAATCCAGAATCCTCAATTACATCTTAATTTATAGCATTTAAAATTTTAAAAATTCAAAATTAATAATTTTATTGATTAGGTTTTGTAAACAATAGATACATATCTTATACCTTGTGTATGTGTGTGTCTGTAACTAATTTACAAGTCAACAAAATTACCTAATTGTTATATACTACAAACCTTTTTTGGAATGTTCCGGAATAATTTTAAATATTCTAACATTTGATCTTTAGATGACCTTTTAACCTCAAGGTCGTAATAGCCACTAAAGCCCTAGCATTTACGCTATAGCCTTCCATGCGCAACTGCATACCAATCTTCAATTTTTTTCAGGCAAAAAAATATCCTGATAAGATGTTTGTACAAAAAAGTAATAACCACAGAGGAATTAAGATACATAAAATAAATGGTAAGCTTATTGTACTGGTAGAACTGAAAACTTATTCTTTACTTGCTTACTTTGTATGTTCCAGATGCACAAACATGTAAATACCTACTTACATCAATTTTCGCATACAAAAATGGATTAATTATATAAAAACTTAGTAATTTCTGGCTATTTTCATACAATGACCAGAAAGACTTCAATTGGGAAAATTGGATAGATTGCCTCAAGTTTAAAAACAAATATCTTCTAAAAATGTCAAATGAAACATTTCAATTTCTGTAAATGTACTTCAGTTTTAAAATTTTATTTTGTAGAATTAGATCTCTCTTCTGACAACACGTTTGTACAGGAGTATGTTGATCGCCCCTTCTTGATAGATGGTCACAAGTTTGACATTGGTATCTATGCAACGTTAACATCTATTAATCCCCTCAGAGCATATATACTGGAAGATGAGCTTCTACTTAGGTTTGCATGTTTGAAATTCTAGTGTGTTACCGTAGCACTAATAAGTGGTGTGAAGGTAATACTGTATACACAAAAGATCTAGTAGCTATTATACTGAGTTCTAGCGGAGACAATAAATTTCTGAAAATGTCTCAAAAGATCTGTACACTACTGAAATAATTATAATCACTTAATAACCCCGGTCTTTCCATGCTTATGTGCCCATCTTTGAAAACTGATTCATTTTAAAGATATATTGTTGGAAGCTAATGTATTCAGATATAACTGAAGAAGGGTGTTTTGATTATCTGGACAGTATTAAAAATGGGAAAAGAACTTCTCTGTTCTTTTTGATTGGAAACTATTTTTGTTATAGAAACATTAAATAATAGTTGATGCTTTTGTTCTTCAGGTTTTGCCCAATAGAGTATTATCCATTTGATCCGTATGTGGTAGATAAGTATGTGGTTGGTGATGACTATCTGCCTACATGGAAAGTAAGTAGTCTATTACCAGCAGGGTTAGGAATTAACAGTGATACAGTTGTAGACATTTTACCTAATTCTGTTGAGGTACTGAATTGTTTAAGGCAAGTAGACTGCCATTTTTTTGGTAGGATGCGAATCATAAGTACAAAATCAAACTAAACCACAAAGTGTTTGAACAAGTAAGCTCTGTAACTAGGGTCCTGTAGTGTGTATTACCCATGATGCAATGTGGTCTGTGTAAAATGTGCCGGTAGTCTTTGTGACCTGTGTGATGTATTTTATAGGTTCCGTCTCTTAAGAAAATTTACACAGACCAGTCAAACAATTTCAAGCAAACTCTAATCGCATACTTACGACAAAAAGGTAAGCAATGCTTTAACACTAAGCTATCCATTAGGATCTATGCATGATGTTACCATCCAACAATTCACAATACATTGACAGATAATCTGCTTATATCGTTTGCTGAAAAATATGTTAGGATTATTAAATAATGAACACATTCTTATTTAATATTAATTCCAATATATTAACGTTGATATACCATCAGCAAAACTGTATAGGAGATGTAATTGGATTAATGTATGGCATGCTAGTGTACAATGCTTGTATATCTTTCACTTTAAATGAATGTAGTCATGTTTTAGGTCATGATTATGAGAAGTTGTTTAACGACATACGTGAATCCGTCCGACAAGTTTACCTCAATAAAGAATCTGCCCTAATCCAAGCTGCTGGGAACTACAAGACAACAAGGTGAGTTTAGTAAAGGACCATTACAGTATTCTTGTACTTGCATTATTATTTTATTATCATAGAACCTGACATTTTATTAAATTGTATAACAAAGTTAAAATTATGTTATCCAGACTAATCCATGTTCAAAGATTTTACATTATATTTGATAAATTGACACTTTTTAAAAAATTTAACTGTAACAAAAATTGTCCATTTTCAGAAACTTTTTTGAGATGGTGCGTTTTGACTATGTTTTTGACGAAGACTTGAACATTTACTTAATGGAGGTAGGTTGGAGTTTCTTCTAGACGCTATCTTAATAATTTGCTTCTTGTCCAGGAAATATTCAGGTAATGTGTAATATGAAATAAAAGGCACTACTAATTCTTACTAGTCTGTGCATGTTAATACAGCTATGTTATTTTGTAGGTAAACATGTCGCCAAATTTGTCTTCTGGTCATTTCACTCAAAACAGGCAACTCTATGAACATGTCGTCTTTGATATGTTAAATTTAGTAGGTGTTGCTAGAAGTACTACTGATCTGCAGAGAAGGTATGTTACTGTTATTAACAGTTTGATTTATAATGCCGTGGTGCCATTATCATTTGTGCACTAATTTGAAATGCTTCCAACTGTGTACTGCTAAGAAGGGTTGAAATTTGACCTTGAATGTGCTTGCAAATTTGGGTCCCTTTCCTACGTGCCATTCCTTGCTTGTTAGCCTGCATTATCAAAATAATAACTGTCAGCTTATGAGCTAGGTTGAAATATTTATTTTAATTTGGGTTTCTATGTGTTATAGTTCTCCCGATGGTGCTGATATGTTAGTCTCTGACAGAATGACTCAGGTTTTCCCTGACGTCTGCTCTAAAGAGTGTGAAGACAACTGTAGGGACCAAGTGAGTTCATGTTTTCACGAATACGTGGTATTCATACAGTCATGCCTAGACTAATCTGTGATAAATTTATTTAATTATGCAGAACACCTACGATCAAAGTTGACCTAATAGTTTATTGCTATATCTTACAGTGACAAAGGTAGATCTTCTAAAGCTATGTTTGGTAGGTTGGTACCTATGTCTGGTGGGTTGGTACCTATGTCTGGTGGGTTGGTACATATCAAAAAACCTTTTAATAACAAATTGTTCTTTATTGTATTTCAGAGATGCAAATTGTGTCATCAATGTATGACAATAAATGACAAACAACTACTAAAAACTGCATATTTGGAACATATGAACAAGAGGAATTTTGGAAGAATATTTCCACCTTCTTTCGTAAGAGAATTTTGCTCATTTCATTGGCATGTATAAATTCTCTTTGGTGTACAATATATGGTATTCATACTTGCACCATTTTCTGTTTCTGATATCTGGGACCCATGCAATATCTGTTTTTATATATATTCAACTTTTTTGGTACTTCCAAATGAAGTGAAAGTTGCAACTGTGTGCAAAGTTGCAGAAATTTGGGTGCAACATATAAAATTTAGTGCATGCTGTAAAGGTTTGATATATTGAGAGCAGAGTATTAACAATGACCACCTCTTATGACATTCAAATTTTGCAGAAACGTTCTGTTAAGATTATTAATATGTACTTTGGTATCTCTTTACATTTCAGGACTCATCAGATTATGATGTTTTGGAGACGGAGCAGTTTAAGTCACTTAATGAAAAGAATCAGTGGATGTATATGTGGTTTCTTGGTAAATGTAGGCTGGATCCTGCATGGTGCCAGTAGATATGATAGAAAAATTCCACCATACGCACCATGATACATATGTTCTCAGACGAAATTAGTGTTTTGATTTTTAAGACGTCACACCAAATATCAGTTCACTTGCACAAGTTATAGGAATAATTTACAATTATTGTGAACAAAGTTTGAAGCAAAATTTTTAAAATAAATTTGATGTGTTGGAAATGAGTTACAATACCATGTGCAATTGTACAAATTTGTAGGTGTTAAAGACAGGAATATGTGTATATAAATAGTCTGCTGCATAATTTTCGGCCAGTTATCGAAGTATGTTGAACTAAGATCATGATGGACGTCTTCATTCATTGATTGTAACTGTATCAAGTATAGATAAATATAATTTTTAAAAAGTAACTGTAGAAGAAATTTTGCTGCACACTTGATGTATACCACTTGGGTGCCATGTCCAAACATTTCATTATTATCTAGAAATGATGTAAAGGTAAAACCTATTTATTTTCCAAATTTAATATTTTGTAGATTTTTTATTTGAAAATTACAACACAGATAAAATGGTGTTCATTCCTACATAAAGAGTTAAGATATAACCATATCTTGATATGTTACAAAACATGGTGCTAATTTATTTTTTAAACTATATGAAAATATAGTACACAATTAGACGATTAAGGAACATTAAATAGCCTTACTGCATTTGAAGGTTTTAAGCTTAACTTCCTGTACCATTTTTCTCTAAAATGTTAACTTTACAATGTTTAGAAAGTATTCCAAAGAGGATAGAAATTGCTTGAATTTATTGGGGACAAATTGTTGTCTGGCTGCTAGTTGCTTATGTTTGATGTGTGTATGTGCAGTAAACAGTCGGTGTCCATCATAAAAGTGAGATTTAAAGAATGGAGCACAAGTTTGAAATACTCAGAATTTAGTATGAAGGGAGTTTGTTACACTTCATTTAATTTGCTTTGAAAAGGTATATGGAAATATGTCAGAATGGCTGTTTTAACTGTATTTATTTTTTTAGGTTTTTATTAAAAGAGAAATTCTTAAAATAGTTTGAAACAGATAAAATATGTATTAATTATTTGTGTATTTTTGGCATATAAATAGTTGCTGTAACTCCCGGGGCACTGACTCTCATTGACCAGGTATATGGGAATGTTCTGTCCCAGAGGGGTATGGTTTTCATCATTCTCTCAGTGTTCAAAATTCCAAAAAGGGATACCGAAAGCTGTTAAGGGTTTGAAAAGTTGGGTTAAGCACCCATATAAAAATTATTGAAGTCAATGCCCTGGGCAGTAACTGTGAAGTGTGGTACAATATTAGAGTAATCCAATGACATAAGCATGAATTTTAATTTACAGTTTTATGTAAATAAGTCTTTATTTCTCAAAAATATTAAACATATACATTGTAAAAATGCATTATAATTGTACTTACAATTTTGTTCATTCTACTGCTGCAGTTGTACAAACATAATAAATTTTCCATTCCTTTTGGAAATTCCCTTGGCATAATTTGTAACAGTTCGAGTATTTATTGTACTTGAAAAAGGCTGACATTATTTAAAGAATTATTTATCAAATTTTATTTATTTAATAAACTCTTCTATTTTACTGCCGTTGTTCTTGTATTCTAGACAGATTTATCTCAGATCACTTACAGATTACAGATTTCATAAATTACATAATTTAAATTAAATACATAATTTTATTAATAATTCATCAAATATCATGTGCCTTTGTTTACAAATGCAGACACATCCCACATTTGCAAAATTTTAATTTTAGTGAACAAATATTTTTATTTGCACAGCATATCTGCTTGCAGCTGTTTACAGCTCCAGGTGGTGAAAAGATTTTAAATTCTAAAAAAATGTTAATAAAAATATTTTTAAGTTACAAGGTTTTTTTATTGGAGGCATATTAAGTTCATGTGACACTTATTTTTATCACAAGAGCGACCTTTGACCTGATTTAGGTGTCACATGAACTAACCAAAGGCATTATGGGATGACAACAAAGATGGAGAATGGAGCTGAAAAGTGTGCTTTGTACATACTACCTTGTTTGACATTTATTTCATAAGCAAATTACCTCTCAAATGGATAAGCTAGTGACAGAGGAATTTAAGATACCAAGAACACATATAAACATTGCATCGAAACATCGGGTAGTGTGTTTGGTAAGTTCGATTTAGCACGTGCTTGACTACTCCTTGAACTCTGTTCGTGTGACTTGAAAATGAGACTGAGAGTGCATTGAAACCGACTAAGGAAACATAGTTTGTTTACTTCCTGGTTAACATAGACAGGATTTAATGCTTTAAAAGATGCTAGCTTCCGGATGCTTTGTTGTTTTACTACATATATTTTGTTGTCTTGTTAACTCTAGAATTCGATTTGACTGTTCAGTTTTTCCATCTCCGGCGACACTGAGACAGAGTTTATATATCCTAGTCTTCCCCCTCCGTCAGAAAGTGAAGACAACTCTCTTAACCTGTGATGTTCTGAAAAAAATTATTATCTATATAAGTTGCGGGTTTCAGTCTCGGTTCCGATTTTTCACCTAACTCAGGCTTTTGGCTAGTTTTGCTTTATGCATCTCCGGGATGCATCTACCTTGGATAATCTTGGATTGCTTCTGCAGAAATAAATCGTAAATTCGCCATATAACCACTCTACTTGCAGGCTGGGAGAAACGGTTCAACTGATGCTTTGCAACCTTAGAGGATAAGAATTGGACTGCCTGAGAGATAAAAACTTCAGCAGAAAAGCAGCTCATGCAAACTCAAATGTGCTCACTGCATGCCCGGGGGGGTACTCAAGGTTTTTTGACTACGGGGATGTGCCGCGGAACCCAATCCAAAATTTTAGCTTGTGGTA